>SMSR01010965.1:0-108747 GCA_019453355.1 Ceratina japonica | reverse complement strand
CCTTCTCTTACATGAACTATTCCGTATAATTCATTTAATTACGGAAGAAACGGTTCCAAGGTGTTATTATTAACAGTTACAATATCAGGATTAGAATATGTTTGGTACTAGGACAGAGGATGAGAGAAGCATGTGCGCATACCTGAAGAGTACGAGGTGCAGAGAGCTCTAGATACATGAATGCGAGCTGCGTGTTTGGCAGCTGACTGACGTGAGCAGAGGGGTTTGGATTTGGGAAAGGTTGCAGTTGTCCGCCATTGCTAGGGAGTTAACTTCGGTACTAGGCTAGGCGAGGATCTCGGTGAGCTCGACGAGGCCCCCACCCCCCTTGCGTCGTGGAAAAAACTATTTAGTGATTTCGTGTTACGATTTTGGGTATTTTGAGATCCGGGCGATTTCGAATCGGCCCCTCGTTTAAATAATGGAGAAGAGACAGCCTTTGATCATGTCCGACGAGACAAATGTGTTACAAGCGAGACTAGTATCACCGACGGGCCAGCGTCTCACACCTACAGGCAAAATCAGCCATGCTAAGACGCGTGTCTACACGCAGCGATATCGCAAAGAATGGGAACAAATGCCCGATTTTAAAGGTACCTGCCGTCCACCGTTACTCATTGCTGCCTCCAAAATAGCTCGCAGTCCGAGAAAAAGATACTACGCTCTTATAACATAGTGACACGATGTACACCCGTGCCACGCTGGAGACCGCGTATACATGTGCATACACAGTAATCGCTCCTGCTCCGTTTCGTTACGATCTAACGCAGTTATTCTTCCGATTAACGAGAGTAAAATGGTTATACTGAGGACGACAACGCCACGTAAATTCGATTTTCCTTTTTCGATCGCCGTCTGTCTTTTACTATATCAGATCCGAACGGGCTGAGTAAATTACATCGTTTCTAATTGTCCACTTCTTTGTTATCTCGTCTGCTTGGAGTACGTTTCTCTGTACGTACTCGAATGCGTACGCGATCGATCGGTGAAACGTGTTTGCAGTCGAACGATTCTTAATTTAAACGTTGCATGACTTCCCTCGATGGTGTTCGCGACATTACTGAACTAAACTGAACGCGACCATGTTATTACTAGCGTTAATAAGTTACCAGTAAAGAACACTCGACTTTCGAGATAGTGTTACTATCGCCGTAGATAAAATGTTTTCGGTGGAACGGCGCAGTCGTAACTATTTGAGGGTGGAAAAAAATACCCGCGAATGATAAACAACTGTTTATTTGTTATTCCAGGATGGTTGACCTCCGTGCCTTTTCAAGCGACACGAGCTTACTGTCTGTACTGCAAGAAGAATCTTCACGCACATCGTCTGTCCCTGTTAAAACACACGTGCACAATGAAACACCAACGTGCGGCTCTGTTGCATGAAGCCGAAGAGAAAAAGAAACTTGCCGCTAGAAAATGGAAATCGGATGAAACTGAAGTCGAACACGTCGAAGAGGTCGAGGTACTTGTTAAAAAAATACCTTTCATTCCTTTAATTAAATTAAATAATTATTTAACAATTTCTTTAGACCGTCGAACAATCTCAGGTAGAAATAGAAGGTACAGACGAGGATGTAGAATACATCGTTGAGAGATTAGAAACAGATGATGAATTAGATGAGAGTCAGATCAAAGACCCAATAGCAACAGATCACACTATGGAAATTGATGATGATGAGGAACAAGAAGAGGAAGGATTGGGGCTGGGTTCTGATGATGAAGAGCCTAAGTCTATGAAGAATATCAAGATGGAGAGAATTGGAAATTGTGAGGACTCTTTGACAGAAACATATCATATGCAAGGCGAATATCTAGATGAGACAGATACTCCGGGTGGTGTCCAGATGGAAATGGTCGTAGAATCGGAAGATCATAGTACCTGTGAAACTATAATTCTTTCCGATGTGGATGAGTCTGTTAAAGATACGTCAAAGGATAAACACGAAAACGGAACGTCGATTCGGCGGGTCGATGCTAAATCCGATAAGAAACAATCATCGGTAAATATCGTAGTATACAGTTGTGTCAAGATCAGCTACGAGTCACAATAATTTTCAATAATAATATTTCAGCAGGATGGGAAACAGGGAGGATCGGAAGTAGTGACGGCATATCAAATCAACACTTCCGCGCCGCCTACTTCTACGATCGGTGTTCTTCAGCCCGTGAATGCGATACCGATTGGATCGTCGCAAAATAAGACGATTACTTTAACATCGGGCGGGAAAACCTTGACATTAACAGGTGGTACATTCCAGCCCGGTACTCACTATGTGCTGAGTAAAGCAAAGGGTAGTCAATTCCCTACGTTGGTAATGGCTGATAAGAAACCTGCAATTCCAGCTGATCAACCGGAAGCCGCCACGAAAGGCGCTCAGGTAAACAAGGATCAGCTGGCTGTTGCGAGCACTAGCTATCAGACACCAAAAAAGGTTTGTTGATATTCGTACTTGCGGAACATTCTGCGATCGTATATATTTTACGACGGTTATTAAACAATTTGTTTTAGCATGTACTCTTGAAGACTGTCAAAAATCCAGTGGCGAAAAGACCTCGAATTTCTACTCACGTCGTGGATACAAGCAAAGGCTTACCGATTGGAGGATTGCAAGTCAGTCTCTACAAATTGTTAGACGGAAGATGGACTTTCCTGAACGAGAGGTATGACCGAACATACTTTTTATTTGTCTCGTCAACGCGCTCGATGAAATATTGAAAATTGTTATTCTGTTCCAGCAATACGAGTCCTAACGGTCGATGCGTAGATTTGGCGGATAATATGAAAGGCAATTTTACAGCTGGTCGTTACAAGATACACTTTGACGTCGACAAGTACTTCACGTTGAGAAGGATAGAAACGATGTACCCGTTTATCGAGATTGTGTTCGATGTAAAAAATCCTATGGGCCACTATCACATCCCGGTGCTTCTTAGCCCGTTCGGTTATACTACTTATCGTGGTTCCGAAAGATGAATATTCATCGAAGTGTTATTAATTACACTTACTACTCTTGTTTTGTTTGTTCTGTACATATGCGTGAAGTAACATACGGTTTCTCCACGATTCTAAATAACGATCATTAATCTTATATTACAATCATCGAAGCAATGTTAGTATTTTTGAATCTAATGTGTATATAGGCCTGTTGAATTGTATTATGAGCATTTGTAAAAAAGTATATTATTCTTTATAGAAATTGATGCGTACAACCCACTTTATGATTACTCTAAACTTTGCCTAAAACAAGCTAGCCAGAATCGACATGATTTTGGGAGCTACTTCGAACATGTTAAAAAACGCGATCGCGCTACGGAACGTCGACTAATAAGATCAGTGTAAAAATTGTTTCCTATATAAGCTTGTTAACTTTGGCTAAAGGGGCTAACGAAGGCTTTATTTCGGCGGTAAGTAACTCCTGTCGACGTCCTTCGGCGGTAAATAGTCTTTTCCGTTTGATCCTGGACCGCCTGGACCTCCAGTTGGACCATCTCTGATCTGTTTTCCATTTTGACCTCCGCCTGGACCTCTGGGTGTACCTCCTCTCGGTGGTCCACCGGACGACCCGCCGACCTTCACTTCACCCGTCCCAAACTTGAAACTCGCTCTGTTACCATTTTCGTCAGCCTCGTACCTTCGAACGGACATCGACGTAAGTTACGGACGATCGAACGGCGTCGATTGTTGCTTACTTGACCGAAATGGGAAGACCCTCCGGGCTTTTGTACGCGAAGCTTCCTTTCACGGCCCGCACCGGTTGACCGTCGACCAGTTTGTACTCTTCCGTTTCTTCCCTTTGCACCTCGTCGTTGACGGGCACGCTCGCGGTTCCGATCGAGGTCGAAGCCGGACCTCTTCTGGCCTTGTTGTCCTCGAACGGGGTGTTCAAAATCAATCCGCCGGCCCCGCGAGCGAACAGAGGTGCCTTCTGATCCGGAGACAATTTTTCGCCGGTGCAGTGCCACGTACCGAATATCACTAACCAGAGGATCTGAGGAATCCATGCAAAAAGTGCAAGAGTTGCGAAACTAATGAATCGACATTGTTTTCGACCGACGGTGCGTCTAGATGGGGATTAATAACTTGTTTGCTTCGAGGGATTTCGTCTCGATTCGCGGTGACCCTTTGACCGCTCGGAACGTACGGTAATCTTACGATCTTTCCCTCACTGTCGTACGCGTTGCGTCAATGCATAAACCGTATTGAAAAGACACTTTCTACTTAATTCGCTTATATTCAATTAATCGAAACATTACGACATGGACGATTGATCAAACGTTTTGTGTCTGACGCGTGTAGTGATCTGTCAGTCCGCCGAACACAAATAATAATAATTCAATTAATAGGAATCAAAATTTCTGAATCACTCTATCATGAATGAAATCCACGAACGAATTTTCCTTTTTTTTATCTTCGGTGAATTAAGGGCGCAATTATTTTTGATGAAATTGTAAACATACCAGCGACCTAGGCACAATTTTTCGAGAGGTCATCGTAGATCGATTACACTGGCGACACTTTGTTAATTGACATCCCCCGAGGCACACGCAATTCTACGTTAGACGATATATCCGAGGATTTCAGGAGCCACTATTAACATCTGCGCTCGTACGCTTCAGCAGCTTTTATATACCCGGTCGCTGGCTCCTAGACAAGGACATAGGTTTTTTCCCCCTCTGATGCGACCCGTACTCGCGGGGGATCGTCGTGCAAACGTCGTGTTCCATCCTCGAACATTCAGTTCAGTTCTCATTTTTCTCCCTTACGATACCATCTATCGTCGGTCGTGACACGGAGATATTCCGAACAGGTGCAATAAACATTTCCTCCCTCTCTTGAGCAACCTCTTCATAAAGTCCAATTTCGTCAAGATTCTCCCAAATGAAAACAATTCATTTTATTTCTGCTCGATTCGTCCGACAAAGATTTCGTTGGAACTTGTCTTGTTCTAATCTGGTACACGATTCCAACTTCAAAGGTAATACTTTTATGACGATTGATTTAGGACGGCAGCGAGCAGACGTTTACGACGCGTCAATGACTGGAAGTAAGATCGTGGCGGCGTTTACTAGATAAATTAAATTATCCCGAAAAGGACATTTATTATCTCATGACGTTAACTCGTAGTCTGAATGCAGTCTGCTGCGACGGTCTCCTCCGATGGCCGCGAGAAAAACGTAGGACGATTGTATCGTTGCGTATCTTCGAGGGGATACGACGCGCCGCGTTCGATGAATTGCTCGCGAGGGACACGGTGCTTGTGTTCGTTAGGTTCGCGGCGGAGAATTTATCGCCATCCGTTAGGCATGCGATCCAAAGGCCAACGTCGTTACGATGGATGTGATTTCGCTCTTTTAAGGGCACACCATTGGAACAATGCGATCTCAGCCGCTAATAGGATGCGTTTGCTCTTTGTAGGTTTACTACGGTGCAACGCGACGGGAGTCGGGATCTGACATTTTACCCTTTTATTCCTTTCGTACCGAACCCATCGCATGCCCGGTAGCCGACCTGCTTCGATTCGCGAACGATCTCAACCAGGATCAAAGATCCTCAAACAGTGACACGAATCTCTCTTCTTTAATCGGCTCCGCACGTTTCTCGGTTAGAGTATCCGTGTACCGGGAGGAAGGGTCGTTGTCCTCTCGCTTTGTCGATGCCTGGCGAACGGCCAAAGCTCCATCGAGAGAGAACCCTGCACCAAATTTGGGCCAACGATTGTTCCATCGTTTTTTAACCATCTCGTAGTTTTCTCAGGATTTGGGCCAACGTACTCTCGCGGATGACCCGGTGCGATGTTCCTCGCGTCGATCGACGTAACGATTTCATAATTCGAACGGGTATCGTATCGCTCCACGGGCCATGGGGCAGAGAGAAAGGAACTTTGTCGCGAGGAAAGAAGATACACGCGCTATCACGTAATCCTCCCGTACGTTATCGCGTCGAAGCCGATACTCGCGTGCTTCTCACGATACGACGGATTTATCTCCCGCGATTCGCATTTGACTTTTCGAACGTCGCTTCTCAGCGATAGCAACGCGCTAATTAATTAAGAAACGATTGCTCGGGCCACGACGTTTTCGAGCAATCGTAAAACGAAAATGAATTTACAATTTCTGGCCGAAGGCAAGCTCGCTTTCATGGGCTATTACCGAACTTACGTAAGGAAATGAAAGGCTGTCCGCGTCGCCTTTCAAAGATGCGTTCAACGATAATCTGTTTTCCAATTAAAGCGTGAAGAGAAAGAAGGGAACGGTTTCGGTGGGGTTTCGATTTCTGCTTCGTTTTTTTTTTTCTTAACAAGACATTTAATATTCGCTCATTATCTGTAAGCTCAGCAAAATGAACATTTTGCGTGGGAACAGACGTGGAGAGTTTCGGTGGACACTCGTTGGTAACGTCGCGTTTTCTCGTGACGCCCGACTCGTCTCGCGATCGATCGAGAAAGCTTGCGTTCTGAATGTTCTATTCGAGTTATCGTGAGCAACAGAGTTTCCGGGCCCGAGAGCGGCGGCGAAAATTCCGGCCGGCCTCGAAGTCGCGCAGTAAAACGTTCTTACGTTCAATTGTTCCCACAGATGTGACCGTTAACTAAATCCTTTATTACTTGAGCGGTCGTCGAGATGTTTGGGATGACTCATCGCGACGCGAGAACAAGGTTGCTTTAGATATCACAGGCAGTGTTAAATTTAGACTCGTGTGCGAACTAACTAAAGGGGATTTTTTGATTTCCTTCTCTCCTCGGACGTAAAGCGAGAAGTGATTTCGTCGCGAATTCGATGGCCGGCCACGCGAACTTCGAACCGCCTCAGGCCACGAGCCTGTGCTCAGAATTCTTCCGTATCAATTAAGAAACGTTCCGCGCAGAGGCGTTAAGTCTAGAAACTCCAATCCCATCCATTTTTACAATCGAATTAGCATCTCGTTTCTCTTAATAAAATAATAGCTTCGAATCTTGGTATACACCCTTCGCAGTTTCCTTTCTCCGTTACGTGGACATTCGATTTCTCCCGATACAAAATATACTCGACCGACGACTATCCTCGATGGAATGCGGCGAGGCTCTCGCGAATCAGAACATTAATCGTGGATATTAAGCTTGAAAGATTTTCATTGAGAAACATGAATCGAAGCAGAAGTCACGGAAAGATGTTTAATACTCTTCAACTGTTCGTGTATGCGTACGTATATACATGTATACTCTTTAACGTACACGCAATGTTCTACTGTCGTTCAGATGCCGATCGCGAGGACGCGAGTAAATTATTCAGGATCCTCTATTACTTACAACTTTATATTACACTCTATGCCGTACAACTGACGACCGCGTACGATCATTCGAAATTAAGCGAGAGCTCTCTGCTCTCCCCCTTGAAAATTAATACGTAACCGCGGCGTCTCGCCTGGCGCGGCGCGACCCGACGGTCTAGGAAAAATACGCGGATATGTGTATTAAAAAAACACAGGCACTCGCGCAAACACGCAGCCCACGCACAACCCACCAGCCGAACGCAAAATCAAGCACCGCTCGATACAGGGGTGGATTATACCCTCGTCCCACGCGCGTCACATGTAAGAAACGCGATCCTATATCGTTTCCCCCTTCACGTGATTAGATACACATCGGAACCGATCAACGGTTACCCTTTCAGCGAAACGCTTTTAGAATATATTCGCTTCGCATTTTTACTCTAACTCTTTCAAACGTGCCAACCCTTTGATAATTCACGTTTGTAATTTGTAATCGGAATAAAATAGCTGCGAAGGGTGGCGTCGAATTAAAAGATAAAATAAATAATTTTAAAAGACGTAATTAAAAAATCATTTCAACGATGATTCAACGTATACGGTTTTCCCCTGGCTCGCGATTTAATGTTTGTGCCGCAGCTTTGCCGACAATCGTACGTTTCAAAAAAATATCACGGTATTTACACATTTCACGTATATAACGATCCTGAATATAGTTACTCACGCTGGTGGACCGTCGAGCGCCAGCTCGTACTAATTACAAGTCTCTCCCTCCTTTACGTACTTACGTACTTACGTTCGATGCGAGGTGTAGGGAAAGAAACGGTAATGGAATAGAAAAGATCCGTGTGTCAAAGTAAAGCGGTTAAATAGACGACACCTTCATCCCCGGGAGGAGAAAGGAAAAATTCTACGCATTTTCTCATGCTTACGATTAATCGCGGAAAAAAAAAATACGGCCGGCTTAAAAGTTTTCACTCACCTGATCGAGTTCTTCTTCCATTCTCTCTATCGCTCGCTCGCTCGCTCGTTCTCTCTTTCTCTCCTTTCTCACGATCATCATTCATCAGCACACTTTTTCTCTTCTACTCGATGTTAAAAAATTTCGTAAAAGTTCTGTTCTATAGAGGTTCTTGAGATTTTTAGTAAAAACGAGAGTTTACGAATCTATAATATTAATATATCGATGACCAACGAAGTTAATAGTATTCCGTTAAGTTCTCTTTTAGACGTCCCGTGTGCAACTCCCATTTCTCTTTCTATCTCTCTCTCTATGTTCCTCGTTTCCTCTCTCGTTTTCGTCATTCGCATGCGGACAAACATTCTTGGTATTCACGATAATTTTGACAGTAATTAACCACAATAGTAAAAGCATATAAGCTATACAACTACCATTTCTGTATCTACAATATAGTTTTATGTATATATATATTTGTTTTACTCTCTCCGCTTTATATAGTCTGTTGCTTTATATATACTATAAAGTTTATAGACCCTCTTTCTCTCCCTCTCTCGCTCCCCTTTCTCTCTCTCTCTCTCTCTCTCTCTCTCTCTGAAAGGCTATCAAGAGGCTCTCGGTGCTTTTACGCGCATTCAGGTATCCTCCGTGTCGATTCACTTCGTATCATTGTTCATACCGCAACCGGTACCGGGAGTTTTGCGAAGATCTTCCCAACTCTCACAAGGAAATTCGCGAATTCGTCCCGACGAGGGAAAACAGGACGCGACAAGTTCCCTTTTCCGAGCCCGTTCGCGGGAAGAGTTACATTTCCCGCGGCACGAAACGCGACCGGATTGCGATAACTCTTCAATGACGGAGAATCGTCCGACTATTGAGACGTCCGACGCGATAGCTCTTGTCTCGTTTCCATTACTGCAGGAGACAACATTTGCATTTAGGCTTTTTCTTCAAGGTGACGTGTTCGACCTGCGAAGCGTCGCCTGGTCCTTGCGCCGTCATCCTGGCCACTTCCACCGTAGCTGTCTTCGACGACGCGGCAACCTGTAAGTCAACAAATTCGACTACTGTTACAAGCTGTTCGACGTTCAAGTGGGAAATAATAAAAGAAGAGATTCTTTTCAAACGATAAAACACTCTAACGTTCTTTGGGTAACGGTTGTTCCGTTCAACCGTTAACTTTTTAGATGACTGGCAATTTTTCCTCGGATCTCTACTTAAGATACGGCCGATGCTTACCCTCTCGTTGACGGGCTGCTGACTGTTTCCGGTCGCAGCTTTCATCGGGGTGCCGTGAGCGTTTCCATTCTCCTGGCCAGGCTTCGGCGACGAGTTCGCGTGCCGGTTCGTCGAGTTCTTCAATAGCGGACTCGAACTGGAGTCGTGGTCGGTAGTCTGCGCGTTGCTCGCGTCGCATCCCGGCAACGGCGGAGCGGTCTGGCCGGGGGTCGGAGTTATGGGCTTCCCGCCCTTTATCAATTCCACTATCTCGTCGGCCTCCCTCGACAGGTCGCCGTCTGGTCTGAACGGATTATCCCAACCACTGTCCGTGCTGGAAATTAATTCGTCTCGTCAGATTCGTCCCGCGAATAAACTCAGAACATCGTTTACTCCTAGCCAACGCCGTGCCGTTTTAATCGTTTCATTAGACGCGCCAGTAACGAGCGTATTTTTTTTTATTAATCGTCTTCCTACAAGCTCGAAACTTCACGGTGAATTGGGCTCAATTATAATCACCACTCCCGGTTAACCGTGACATTGACCACGATATCGGATTGCACCTAATTGTAGCCTATCCTCTTTCCCCTTCTCGATGGTGCACGTGCAACGAGTGCACACGCAATCGTTTCAGGGAACGTATACCGTTCACGATTTACGTTCGAGCGGATAAGAAATTTACGGAACTAAACCGATTCGCGTCGAGTGATCGAACTAAAAGCGACCGATACAAAGGGACGAGGATTAAGTATAGATGGATGACGAAAGTGGAGAGGCAAAAAAGGTTTGAGGTGAAATGGTCAGTGGAACCGTTGGACCACGGCCAAACGTACTAATAACGCTCGGTATTGCGAAATCGAGCGTCGATTCCCTCTCGGTTTCCCGTTCATTTTCGAGCAGGCATCGCATTCCGTAGCGTCCGTCCGCAGTTCCGCTATTACGCGACAATAGACGGAAGAGAGTCGTCGATTTACTACGCGGGCCTTTCACGTTCCAACGAGGAAGTACCAGCCTTATTTATGGATCCCCGTGTCCGAGAACTCCGTCATCTATCACGATTATGCAAAATAATAGACCATCCATTTTCCTTCTGACGTTCTATATATTTTTTCGCAGATACCGATTCCCGTGCAAATATCTATTCTCCACGGCTGTTCCGCGTCCTCGAGGCTGTTTCCAGTATTTACATACGTAAATTAACGATATCGTACCGAGCATATTTCTCATTAATCATCGAACGCGTTGCACCGCGCGCAACATATTGTCTGTATCAACGGTGGTAATCGTTGCACGGTACAGTTTGTATGGAAATCAGCGAGGCGGATCGGTTATTCTCGCGTACGTGTTTCGTAACTCGTCGATCGAGTTCCCGGTGTATATTTCGACGCAGTGAGCTCAGCGTGCAAGTTCAAGAGCTCCGAGTGCGTGTTCGCGGCAAAATATTTAGCGTACACGCGATCGCGAAATTTCGGCCTCCCGTTTTACCTCTCGTTCCCGTCCGTCGTCTCCTTGGGCACCTTGATCACGTAGTACACGTGTCCTCCGTGGGTGGTCGTCATTTTGTCCGCGCTCGCGAATCCACTCCTCTCGATATCAACATAACAGAGTTTTTCACTGGTCCCCGCTTAGCGACGAGTCGCGCAACAGTGCATTCCGCTGGATCGTCACTGGACTCTACCGATCGAGACGCTCGGCCGACCCTGTCACCGAACAGAACTCGGCAATGATTTCGCGCGAACCAGCCTCGAACCCGAGGACTTTATTTTTAAGCGGAATCGTGGCGGGAGATCTTTGCAACTCGGTCTTTTTCTCTCTCTCCCACGCTCGGCTCCGCCGCCGCGTCCCGCCGACCTTTTCTCCGTCTGTCACGGAACGGCGAGACGCGACCCGTTATTTCAGGCCGCGATCGAGAAAATCCGTCCGCCGGATTCCTCGGACCCGAACCGCATCCTCAAACTCTTTTAGAACGGTCCGCGGTCTCGGCGCTCGGGACCCCGGAATAAACTCGAAAAGAAAACAAGATCGGGCGTGAACGCGCGCGAGACGGCGGACAACAACAAACGCGGGAAAAAAGCGTGGTTTGTTTCGTCGGACCGTCATAATGAAACGCGTAAAGCCGCTCATCGATCCGGCCGAGCCGAAGCTGACCCATTTTCGCGAAGTCCTCGACCCATTTACTCCGATTCCCCGTGTGTTGTCTATCCCTCCCCCAGAGACACGGGTTTATCCACGTGTCGCCAAACGGAAATACCCTAACGGCTTATTAATTTACAACGTTCTATCTGTCTCTAATACTCGATTCCTGGAACGGAACACGGGAATCAAACGTAATTCCTTCGCTCCGCTTGTATGAAGTGCACAATATCCCTTCGATAATTGTCGACTCGTCGGGACCCCAGGCTTACTTATATCTAAACTACTACATTCTGGCTTTCATGTCATGTTTCGTCGAAAGCCTGGAACGTATAAACTAGTGTAAGGAGACAGAGGGATTGTTGTGCGCTGGGCACGAGATAAAACCTTTCGTATCGAATTACAGTAATAATGAAATTATAAAACCTCCTTCCTTTCTTCAATCAAAATTTTTTATCGCTGAGATTCTTCTGATTAAAATAATAGCAAATATGATATAATCTCAATTATATATTAATAATAATGCTTAATAACGCTAATGATATCTAAAAAAAATTACGTTAGTATTGTCTCACACGGATAGTTGATCCCAGATCTCATTACACTAATCAGAACCGAAGAATGCAATGACGCATTCGACGGGTTCCAAACGAGATAACACTTGGTAGTGGAGATTTAAGAGTCCTAGTTAACGAGTAGGATTTTTTCACGTTACATCGAAGGAACATTGTATCAACAGATTTTTATTGCTCGCTCGGCAATTAGTTGTGCAACTGCATAGGCGAACGCGGCATCGATCCGATTCTGTTTATAACCGGTGTACTAGACGTACGGCTTCCAGAGAAGTCAATTCCTACTGAACGCAGTCGAGTATGTACGCGATAACAACGAAGCTCGGATCCGCCGCTTTCGCGGGCAACAAGAACGTACCCCGTAAAAATAAACTTTCACCCCCTTTGACCACCCCCGGGGCTCCTATCGGCTCGAAATAATAGCCTCGCTATCTTTGCTTCCTGTCGTTATATAAAGAACACGGGTTCGTTGCCCCGGACTGGATACGTACTCGATTTTCTATACGAAAGTAATCGATACAAAAACGTTCGATCAGATTTAATCGTGTAACAATTTCTCATGGAACCAGTCACGTTCTACCAATCGAGACGTCCGCTCCACCCAACGATTCAGAAGGTACACCGTTCCACTCTGGAAACAATTTGCCCGTTGACATTTTCAACATTCCGATTAACGAGCGTATCGCGTTCAGCTATCATCGAAATGGAAGTAGAAACACGCGGTGCTCGCAGCGTCTCCAAATATCGATGAGAACATTTTCGCTAAAACGATTTGAAGGCACGGTCTCTGGTGTTTCCGAGCGATGGGGTTGGCCGAGGGTGACGCGACCGCCGCCGGCGAGTATATAGGTCACGGCTAGACGAGCACTATCTCCCATCTCTGTTTGTTATCCGCCGCAAATACCTGACCCAAACGCACTTCCTGCTACCTCGCACCAGAATTTATTTGTGTTCGCGTCGGATTCTAGACCAGTTTACTATTTCAGCGCGAGGTAAGAATATAAAAAGTCGGACGTTTCGCAAGTTGTCACGATTAAACATTTCGGTAATGGTTTTCACCTTGGTAGACTTCAAAGACATTTGCTCCTTACTTAAATAAACACGCGAATAACGGAGATCTGTGAAATGATCCAAGGTGAAACCTATTACATCTCCGTTAAGCCGGCTGCCATTATCGGAATGGAATCGTTTCGATTTTACTATGCGAGGTATTTACAACGTGTGTAGCGTTCACTTGAGAAAATCAGAGTCCCGCTCAGAGACTTGGGTCACGTGCCTCGTTACTGGCTTCCCTTTAACTGGCTCCCGTTTAATCCATTATCTAGCCCCTCCCTTTGATAACACGGCGACGTTCTCAACGGCGGATCATAAAAATCGTATTACGTAAAAAGGTGCCGGCTCCGGAACGGCTTTGACATTTGACAAAACATTCGAAGGGACCGTGTCAAAGGAAGGTATCGCGAGTCGACGGTTTTGACATTTGACAGAAGACGTTCTTTCCGGGCCGCAGAAACTGTCGAGAAGTTTGAAAGGCCGGCCGCGATTGAAAACGGGTGAAAGCAGGAATTGTCGAGGGAAGACGCGGCGGAAGAGAAGCGAGACAAAGGTTGTTTAGCAGGTAGCTAGAGAGATGCGAGTGGCGAGGGGTGCAACGGGTGCGTACGATTGCGCCATCGCGTATAAGGCTGCGGTCGCCTTTTCCGCGACTGCGTCGTACCTAGTCGGCCGTACTCGTTGACCAAGAAAATTCTCTGAATAAGAGTAAGCGTCGAACGCGGGCACGAACGAGCCGCCAATAAAGAGAGGACATGTAGGCCAGTGTGGCCATCGCGACGACCACGCGATGTACCAATTGATTTCTATCACCGGCGACCCGCTCGCCGGGGCACCGTTGCCCCGCTCAATTTACACCACCTATTTCATAAAACTGCGTCCTCACGCGTTACACATTCGCCGCGAATGGCACATAAAAAATTGATTGAAAAAATAATCGATTCAATCAGCTTCTAAGTCCGGCACCGAAAATAACTTATGAGATCTCGCAGCTGTTTGCCGTTTGATCGTAACACCAATTTCATATCTGTGGCCTAGATTTTGTTTCTATACGAGGCATAAAAAGTGTTTCTACTTGGAAAAAACGATGTCGAATCGATTGTCACGGAATTCGAATGGACCTTTCCACGGTGGCCCTTCCGGGTCCACCCCTTTCGCAACTTGGATCACGCTTAAAAACAGTTTGACAACACCGACGACGGCACCGGACGTTAATTCCCTTCGTTTCTATCTCCGGTAGACGCTTTTAACCATGCCCGAGGAACGTCCGTTTCTATTTTCACAAAGTCAGTGCTCCGTTTCCGCTTCTGAAGCTTACGAACGCTCAGAACTATGTGCCCGTTTCGCATCAAATCTACCCGGCACTCTGTAAATAATTAATAACATTCTCGTACAGAATAATTGAAGAGCGCAATAAAAGAGATTCATAACGGGGCAACTTCTCCGCGAGACGCCACGGAACGCTCGTAAACTTTCGAATGAGAAAATTCCGCCGAGCGGTTTCAAGATGTTGCGTCCCGAGTTTTCAAAGATCCCACCAGTTCCGACGTGCAGCGAATAGTTATTTGGTCACCGTCGTCATCGTCCGAAAATTGATCGATCGCCGTTAACCAGGGACGTTCGATCCCCATCGAATTTCGGTGGGTTAGCGTGCGCACGGATGCCGGAAACACGGGGCACACCGCGAGAGGACACGGAAGGATAGAAGTAGAACGCGATCTTCGGCACACGGTTCGCTCGGTGATGCAGCCGACAGCACAACTGGCGGCTGTCCTACCGCACCTCTGCACATCCACCCACGCTATATCGATCGTTCCCTCCTCTCTCTCGCTCTCTCGCACTCCTGACATCTCCTCTTTCCTCTCTTCACCTCACTGCTAGTACCCAGTGTTCCTCGTGGTGGCGGTACTGCTAATAGTACCATTGCTATTTGTACACTGGCTAACCGAGTAACACCGACTCTGCCTTGGCACCGGTAACAGCCAAACGTACCTCTTTAAGTAGAATCCTCCGTTTCCTAATTGCCTCGTTCGCCGCTACGCACAAACTCGTCCGTCTCTCGAGCCGAGAACTTCGGACATCGATCACTGCGCGCAAATTAATTAATCATACCTTTTACTCCGTCGTAAATGGAGAACAAAAAAACAAGAATGATCATACGTTACCGCTGCAGTACGCAAGACTGTTTATTTGCAATTCAAACGGGAGTTGATCAATCGCGTGAGTCAGCGTACGTCGGACTAGATCTGATAAAAGAAAAGCAATCGTCGAGATACGAGTTACATTCGATTTTCGCCAAGGACCGTCTATCCGATTACCGGAAAAAGAGGAGACGGAAGATTTCATTAAAGCTAGGAAAGAACCGCTTTATCTTGGAGAGAAGTCAGGACTCGAGGGTTACGTAATCGTTCCCGGCGCAGCTAGTCAGACAATAGGAAAGGAAACGAGGCAAACGTTGCACCGAAACGTCGTCGTTCCTATCTAGTCGCGGCTTTTCCGCGTGCAACGCAGGTGGTAATACGCAGAACGCGTGATTGCGTAACGCGAGGAACGAATTTCCTGATAGAACGAGGATGAACGCCGCAACTCGATTATATAGTTTGCTGCAAAACAAATTTGATTTAGAGACCTTAAACTTCCGATTCACGGCCGCGGCGGATAAATATTCATGAGGATCGTTTTTAAAATAGCGAAACACTTGTTGCGACGGACGCGTTATCTTCGAAGTAAACGGATCAGTCGTGATCGAAGTCAAGGCTATGCGTCGCCAATGTTTGATACAGGTACCACGTTCGTTGCGCAACGGAGTAAACGTTATTTAAAGACAAGACCTGTTGTGCCATCCAAACGAGATACGCGTTCGCAACTTGTACGAACGTTTACTCGTTTTTTTTTTATTACCGTAGCGACGCGACACAACCACGCGACGACGCTCGACGCAAAGCAGATATACCGTACGTATATCGCATCTTTTTTGCCCTGCGATCGGACGTGAAAACGTACACCGAACGGGTAAAACGATACGTCCGAGACGGATTAAGATGTGAAGCGAAGCGGCGAGCGGAGGAGAAGTGGTCGAGCGGCGAACGATTCATAAAACGATCGCGTCGCGTACGCGGGAATATGCGTAACGGTTAACGATGACCCGTGGCTAGGTGGTTGCGAAGGATCGTAAGTAAATTGGTGCCGTGGCACCGTTAAAAAGAGAAAGACGGAGAAAAGTCGAGGGGGCGGCACGTCATTTCCGGCCCATTAAGAGCAACAGGGGGGTCTCGCGCCGGTGTTCCACGCAGGGAGCTAATTAGAAGAAAAGATAGTGGCTCTCATTCCACGCTGCGTGCCGCTGCAGTTTTTTGATAATTGTTACAGGTGTCTTTTCCTTTTTCCAATGCGTTTCCTGTTACACCTTCTCTTCCCTATTTATTATCACTAAACGCTCTGACGTTTGGCCTATATTTCCTGTTTAGACGAATTTTAAATATTTATCGATCGATTTACGACACGGCGGGCTGATCGAAATAACGAGGAGAAAGACTCACCTTATTTGCGTGTGATAAGCTGGAGCCGTGTGCTCGGTGTGCGTGGTCAGGAGTTCGGCCTGGATGGGGTCCATGTCGATCGGTATGGTCCTGGATATCACGAGTGGCTGCACCTGAAATACGCCGGGCGTTGTCGGTGAAGGTTGCGGACCTAACAACGACACGCGTACCATTTCCCTACCTTCGCTGTAAAAACAAACAAAAACGAAAATTGTTACAACCATATACATAAAAATTGTATAAAATTGTTATTCTAAAAAAAGTATTGGTTGAATAGAGAAATTCATTTGGCAGAATGAAACTCACAATTCTCGCAGTGAAAGAGGGAGGGACGGAGGGAGGTTACTGTGATTCGGAAGTCGGAGTGCTAATGGGGATTTATCATGAGCGTTGTTTCTTCTTCGGTGACGTTCTCGCATTCGTTCACTATTTCGTTGAGCTCACGTGTTGCACGAATGGCATCGTGCCAACGTGTATACTGACACTTGCCAATTTGCGAGATACCTCGATGACCGAATAGATAAGTATAATAAGAGTTCGTGCCGGAAATATCAAAATGTCGTTAACTTCGTTAATGGAAAGCTATTAAATCGAGCGATTTTTCGCTCGGCCAGCCGCAATTTCGATCCATCTTTTACGGTATGCAATATGTAACCTTCGCATCGCCGTAAGCGAAATCAGGTTGCGAGAGGAAAAAAAAGAACTGTGACCTTGCTAGACCGTAAAACCGAGGATTTGTCTGGGAACGAGTCCACCCTATTCGTAGAATGGCTGTTTGCCTCACCACCCTGTGGCGTAAACGGTGACCCTCTCACTTTTCAAGGGGCACCCCTACGGTTTGCCCTAGCAAGCGTTTAATCGATAGTTTTCGTCCGAAACCTCCCGCAACAAAAAAACGAATACACTTGTTCCACGGAATTAACAATCCCCCTTTCAATCCCCTATTCTGCATACTGGCTCGTTCCCAGCCCAGACCGTTCCCCGTGTTTTCAATATTCTTACTACAAGAATTAAAGTAGCGATAAAAACTGTTCAACGATATTCCGAGAACTTACGATATTCTCGGAGGTATTCAAGAATCATCTGGGATTCTTTAAAGCGGCCAACCATGCGTGAACTTAAACGACTCGGCATGCAGACGTTAATACAAATGAGTTTAGAAACGGGGGTATAATTGTCAACTGAATGAAACATTTGTAACGGAAAGAGTTAGCTTCTTATATAATACGCATTCTTCCACGTCGACTTTCGCCCGAGTGAAAACCAGCGAAAAAAGAGAGTTTGACGAGGGCGAGGGTAACGAAGGAAACCGAAAGGATGTAGAGACAGAGCCGAGGTTCTGGTTTGAAACCGGTTTCACCGTGCCACGGTCACGCGACTTTTCGTCCCAGTGCAGCCCGTTACGAAGAAACCGATCTCGCGACGATAATGAATGATTGTTACGCGCGTTCAACGAAGGAAATCGGACCTATCGCGTATGCACATCGAGTAACGCGATGCCCGATAAAACGAACGGAATCTAAAGATACGAGATCTAAATTCGTTAACCCGGAGAATTATTCTAATTCCAAGAATGAGACGTACTCGAAAGATATCCCGCTATGGCTAAATTTTATAACATTTGTTGACTGCGTGTTTACGATTATTCTCGTGGAGTCTTGGATCCCTCTTTCGCGGACGCCCACGCTCGCCAGCTTTGGGCATGACGTCACCCTCGAGCTGCTAAACACCTACTGTACGATTTAAAGTTCAGACCTTGAGCCTGTGATATCATCCGCGATGACGACTCTCGAAACGTTTCCTCGTATTTGCCTCGGGCATTCTCTGATCGTTGACTCTGCATCTTATCGCCGAAACTATTCATGGTGCCTGGTCAAAGTCTTAGGAATTCTTCCGACTGGATTTCTAAACGACATAAACCATTTGCAATGCCGATCTAATCAAGATAGGACACTTCTTATATCCTTTCGCAAACAATAACGTCAATTCTGACGTTCAGCTTGTCTTTTTGTATTCTCGACAGGGAATTTCTTTATAAACCTGCAGCGCGTTTTATTCGAACGAAAAAGAAAGGAAATTGAGAAATCTACTACCTGTTTTTCACCGGGGAGACTCTAGGTATGGCAACCGGTTTATACGATTCCAATTTGACGCGAAGATTGGAACGCAAGACTAATGGGGAACGAGTTAATTACGCGGGTACTCGGTTGAAATTTTTAAGCCGGTTCCGCGGTCGAGTGTCTCCTCCGCGGAGAAGATACTCCGAAGTAATGGCATCGATCATTCGACGAGCAAGGGGCGGATAATGGTCGGTAGATACGTGGGCGCCGCGAAGTCTGTAACCCTGCGAAGTCGTCTACTCTATTGCCTCTAAATGAGAACGGCTATCGAGCTGAATCTACGTTTCCCGGAACCAGAAATCACAATCGCGAACTACCACTGCATATGCGATGAATACAAAAATTTAATGCACGCGTCGGACACGACCGAAAGATAAATGTGAAATCCATACTGTAATTACGAAATAGAATGAACAGAAAAAACAAAGCTTCATCCTCGCGAGAATATCATTTTCAAGAGAGTATTACGACGCAAAGGAAGAAGAAGAAACAGAGAAAATTGTGNGTCACCCTCGAGCTGCTAAACACCTACTGTACGATTTAAAGTTCAGACCTTGAGCCTGTGATATCATCCGCGATGACGACTCTCGAAACGTTTCCTCGTATTTGCCTCGGGCATTCTCTGATCGTTGACTCTGCATCTTATCGCCGAAACTATTCATGGTGCCTGGTCAAAGTCTTAGGAATTCTTCCGACTGGATTTCTAAACGACATAAACCATTTGCAATGCCGATCTAATCAAGATAGGACACTTCTTATATCCTTTCGCAAACAATAACGTCAATTCTGACGTTCAGCTTGTCTTTTTGTATTCTCGACAGGGAATTTCTTTATAAACCTGCAGCGCGTTTTATTCGAACGAAAAAGAAAGGAAATTGAGAAATCTACTACCTGTTTTTCACCGGGGAGACTCTAGGTATGGCAACCGGTTTATACGATTCCAATTTGACGCGAAGATTGGAACGCAAGACTAATGGGGAACGAGTTAATTACGCGGGTACTCGGTTGAAATTTTTAACCCGGTTCCGCGGTCGAGTGTCTCCTCCGCGGAGAAGATACTCCGAAGTAATGGCATCGATCATTCGACGAGCAAGGGGCGGATAATGGTCGGTAGATACGTGGGCGCCGCGAAGTCTGTAACCCTGCGAAGTCGTCTACTCTATTGCCTGTAAATGAGAACGGCTATCGAGCAGAATCTACGTTTCCCGGAACCAGAAGTCACAATCGCAAACTACCACTGCATACGCGATGAATACAAAAATTTAATGCACGCTTCGGACACGACCGAAAGATAAATGTGAAATCCATACTGTAATTACGAAATAAAATCATGAACAGAAAAAACAAAGCTTCATCCTCGCGAGAATATCATTTTCAAGAGAGTATTACGACGCAAAGGAAGAAGAAGAAACAGAGAAAATTGTAGCAACGGTTAGAAAGCCGAGCGGAACGAGGTTTAACTGGATGATTAGCTCTGTAAATATCCTCGACTCGTCACGCGGCGGTGAATTATTGGGCCTCTTGGTCTGATCGAGATCGCCTCGTGTTTTTCGTTTCGGTGCAACACGCGTCCGTTCCCGTTTCTCCCGCGTATTTTTAACTCCTTACGCTCGCCGGAATCCATGTAACGATATTCAGCGATCGGTTGCACGCCCGCGCGTGCGGCGAACGAGCGTTCTGCGCTCGGCGACGCGTACTCCCACACGTGCCGCTTCAATATTCATATGTAAAAAGAGTTCATTGGTGGAAACACGGACGCGAGCCCTAAATTCCTAGTAAAACGTTTAACCTCTTCGTTCCTCTCTTTCACAATCCTAAAATAAAGCCGATAGTTAGGATTATTACAAAGTATGTTACGTTACTTCTAATCGTCAGGTAGCAAATTTTGATAAGCTTTTACGATCCTTCGTCCGATAACGCTTAATATCGTGTATTACTCGTGATGGATATCGTTGCGAAAGTGTACGGAACAAACGTGATCGTAACAGACGATTCGATCATTGCACAAGTTCGAGTGATTTTCGTATTACCGAACCGGCGTTACGAAACTGTACTTTTACATCGTCACGCTTCCACTCTACTTCTTACAACGATATTAAAAATATATTAAGTCTGAATTACTGGCCGCGATTAGCTAAGCACATTTGCGATTACTTTCGCCCCGTTAAATGGAATGTACAAGTTTCGGACGTACAACAAGTAGCGATAGACAAGCGAAGACAGATAATTACTATCTCTGCGAGCTAAGCATCCAATTTTATTTCCCGATCCGCGATAACTATTAAAAAATGTTTTATATCGACACGGTCGAGCTATTCCATTGAGAATTAATTATAGATGAAACCAAATACACTTTGAATAGTTGTTCTTCCATTTCGTTCGACTTAATAAATGAGTAACGAGATTCGCTGGGGCGAAAATCGTCCGTCGAAAAAGGAGTCAGGTAGTTGTTTCACGGGATGAGCGTGAAGAGGAGAAGAGTAGGTTAACGCGAAAATGTTACCTGCTCGAGTGGAGGTTGCGGAGTCTCGACAAAAGGAAAATCCAAAGGTTCGAAAGTGAGGGACGGGTAGTGTGTCAAGATGGCTCGTCGCCATGGTAACTGGTCAGAGAGTACTCAGTCTCTTTTACATTTTCTACCCCCCCGTGTAACAACCTCGTTGTTTCTTTCACCTTTCTCCCTTTCAATACATCGGTTCAACTGGCTGTTTAAGAGATGATCGATCACCAGCGACCGAGATGCGTGTGTGATCGCTCGCGAGCGCGTAACAAACTCGGAGCCGGGCGCGCGAGACGCACGATAATGCACGCGGCTAATCTACCGTCGTCGTTGCGCTTAAAATAGTTACGCAGAAACGAAGTCGAAGGGACCGGGGAAAGCCGGCTTCTTTCAACGCGTCCCGGCGCTCGCCTCGTATCAATCGGCCAAATGAATTTACGTTTAATCGAACGAGTACGCGTACGCATTCGACACAGATTACGCAGCTCTCGCGAATTCTGTGCACATGGCACGCACACGTCGGCGTGCGTCGGCCCGATTCGATACGGAATAAACTCGTCGAGATGAACGTACCTGACAGATGAGAATCCGTCAGCTTCCCGTGGCCGCGGCTCGGGAACAACGACGCGGAGCTCCTGCGAATTCTCCTGGCATGCAAGGTTCGTTTCCCCCGACTTCGATCGAAGTTCAAACGGACGGTATTACGATCCCTCGGATAACACTCGCGAAAAACGAACGCGCGCAAAGGCTGTTGACCGTTGCCCGGGCACGACACAAACTAAACTCCGGCGGCTACCACGGAACGCGTATACGCGTCGGCGAAATCGATTGTAAATCCCCGGCACCACGCCTGCGTTTACCAACTTCCCCTTGCTCCACCTGGTTCGCACTGAACTGCAGCACGCACCCGCGTCCGTCCGGAACGACGGCGACGGTGCTGCCTTCTCGCGGGGTTCCGGACAAACCCACCGTTGTTGACGGTTTTTTAGCGACCCGGCGAGCGCTCCAGTGATCTTATCACTTAAACATTAAAATATCTATTCACCTTCTACTATTCTGAATAGCTTTACACATTTATGAATCCTGTACGTCCAATTTTCTTCTAAATGCATCAAATCCATAATTTATCGATTTTGTTTAAACGCGTCATCAAATGTTTTTAACACTTCAATATTCCTCTCAGATTTGTTTGAAAAGACTAGGCGAGGAACAATTACTAAACCGGTAAAAAGAGTAGATGTTTCCTAAGTCGTTTTCCTCGTTTAAATTCAACAGGCGTCACGTAAGAGAACATGAAATATAATGCTATTTTATTTACATAGTTACTCGAACGAACGTACACAATGCGGCACGATACGCGCGCATATAAAATGCCTGTCCGTGTGCAAATTCTTCGAATGACATCATGCCTTATCCCCGAGTGGTCTCGGCCGTATTTTAAAATCCCGAGAACGGTGTCAATATCATTACCTTTTGCGTAAAACCTTACGAAGTCGTTCTGTAGTCCTTCATTTCGCAACGGGCGTCCACGATACGAGATAACATTAAAAGCCTCTCTCTCTCTCCGGTTGCTCGTCTCGAAAGGGAATTCGATGCGAAACGTGACGTTGACATTGTCGAAAACCGGCATTAAATATTCCGTGCGTGCACGGCGTCGTTTAACCGGATCAAACGCGATAACGATCGCACAGGGCGATAAGTAGAAGTCTATTAAGAAGAGAGCGCGTGGGCGGTGCCGTTTGAATTACTAGACTCTAACGTCTGACCACAGCTTCGGTATGCGATCCCCGAGGAAACGATAATTGAAACGAGTCTGGCCCGAGTTAAGGATTGAAAAAACACTGGAACGTCTGTGAGAACCGCGCTGTGTACCGCTATGAAACCGGGTAAGTGTATATATACGTTAATTACTTACTCGGTATCAGGTACAGGCGTGATCATGGAAGGTATGCGTCCGTTGTGGTCCATGAAACGATTAATTTCTGGCTCCTCTTGAACGGGCGTCTCGTATACCAGAGTTTCCACCATCGAGCCTTTGCTCGAGCCGAAGGAAACTCTAAAGAACAGAAAGCATGTCTCCATTAAACAGAAAAAGCCGGTTTATCGGTAGTTAAGCTAAAACAGTTTGAAACCGTGGAAGTTAAACATGAATGGGATAAGATAGCGATGGAGCGGCTATCGGAATACGAAAAATATTGGTAATCGTGTGGAGAAAAATAGTTGCCGTAAACCTCAATTTCCTATCGCGTGACAGCACTCGAAGCGAGCGAGTCGGACACTCGGTAACCGCAGCAGCAGGCGGTCTGATATCAAAATCAAAATCCCGCGATCCAGGGATCGGGTTACGCCGATCAAGCGCGGTCGAGATAAAGCTGCGACCGTCTGCAGACTACCTTACACAATTGCAGAATACCGTATCATCAACATTTAAAAAGCTCCTAAATCAAGGAAGTTTCATTTCTTGTACATTCTTAGAGTAACTTTCAAAATTCGCCTCAATATAATATCTTTTATTGCCGGTATCTCAGGCACTTGGAATTTTGATTTTTGATAGGTAAAACCTGGCTGCTCCGATCCACGCTACAGTGGCTATCAACACGGTGCTGCCGCGCGGCGTGTTCGACGAGACTTCGCTCGGCAGGCTAACGCAGAGATAAAGATGCGTAAGTTAGCACGTATACGAATGACCGTGACCTACCAGACGTGCAAATGCCACGGGAATTTCAACGAGAGTAAGAGACAAGTCTTAAACCTGTCTAAATCGCTAATTGAAATTCCTTTCTAGAACGGACTATCGCCGGTGAGTCATTCGTAAACAAAATTAGACGGGACGATATCTCGGTGGTCTCCGAACCTCAGATAATTTCATCTACCTTGACAATGAATGACGTTGCTCCGATTTTTTTCTTCCGAAACACGAACCGCGATCTAAGCAAAAATATAGCTCGGACGTCACTTATCTAGCGATATCATCGAAAAGAATATTTATCGTACGATTAAAAAGAATGAGTCGATCGAAAATTAATCGAGATTAAGACAATAGGAAAGAAGTTCGACCACGTGCATCGATCATTACGCGAAACGTGTTGATATCTACCTGGTGGCNCGGTGGTCTCCGAACCTCAGATAATTTCATCTACCTTGACAATGAATGACGTTGCTCCGATTTTTTTCTTCCGAAACACGAACCGCGATCTAAGCAAAAATATAGCTCGGACGTCACTTATCTAGCGATATCATCGAAAAGAATATTTATCGTACGATTAAAAAGAATGAGTCGATCGAAAATTAATCGAGATTAAGACAATAGGAAAGAAGTTCGACCACGTGCATCGATCATTACGCGAAACGTGTTGATATCTACCTGGTGGCTAAAAGAAACACTCCGATATTTATAACTTGGTGATAGAAATTAGTTGAGGAGCGATGGAACGGAATTAGAAATGTGGTCTCTCGACCCTTGAACTATCTCTATTTAGTCGCGTCGGGGTCCTTACCTTTTTAGACTAGTGTGCTTCGCTCCATTGAAGATTTTGTTCTTCCGATCGCTGCCGACGGTGCTCGCGTCGCTGTTTATACTGTACAGACTGTCGTCTTTGGTTACTTTCGACGTGTGCAGCGTCGATTTCTTCACCACGGTGCCGTTGTGCTTCGGACTCTCGTTGGCCGGCTCGTGCTGATCCTCGTTCTGCTCCTCGATCTTCGTGGAGACGATCATCCTGCCCGGGTCGTGGTACTTCTTCGGTGAAACGGTGACCGCTTTGCCGGCCGGCTTCGAACCGATCGGAGGTCGATCGCGGGAACTCTTCTGCAACTTACTGCCACGGTAGCCGCCCTGATTCGAGTCGCCCGGTGGTGGTTTGTCCTCGGTAGGCAGCATGTACGACAACATCGTTCTTAATGTCTACGCAGATGAACAAAAACAAAAGGTTCTCTTTGCCTACAGAACGAGCGACTCGGCGCACGTTGGAAATCGGTCCTTCACGTGAGCACGTGTAGCCAGGGACTCGGGACGAACGTAAGAGACGCAGGGTATCGTTAGTGGGATTGCTGGGGCAACCGGGTAACACCAACGCGGAAATCGATGCGCTGATTGCTCGCGTACTTTTCTGCCGCGTCCGGCCTGGCCCGAGAAAAGCAGTTGCGCTTCAATCGCCAATTGTAACTAATTACACCGGCAGCCGTGACTTAGTATCCGTTAACGCTTCAACGATCGCTTTCTTTTCCGTATCAAACCGTGACCGTACAAACGATTGATACTACGCTGTTGTCGAATCATAAATCAACATTTTCTTGGCCGTGGAAAAAGGTCGGGCGAACGGTATTCCCCGGGACGGGGTATCTAAACTTCGTTCACGTCCGCAAGAACGCCGGTTTTGGAGCCGGTTCAAGCGGTTCTTCGACGTTCGGATTTCTGGCAACCGGAGAAGGAAAAAGGCGCGGATCGAAAGAGAAGAGAGAGAATCAGGGGAAACCGTGACGGGAATCCAAGACGTCGGATCACGCTTGACCACATTGGATCCCGTTCGCGTTCACGCTCAAAGGATGCGGTAGGATACCGTGACTCACCGATTGTCTCCTGTCACTTGAGATTTCCGTGTCCCCCCGGCACGATCTCGCTTATGAGAATCAATTAACTCGAGCAAAAAGAGTTCAACGGAATCGTGCCATTACGACCAGATTGCTTTCATGCGAAAGAAAACGTTCAGAAAATGAAATCCAAATAAATGTTTAGACTCGAACTACGAACGTGCATATTTTGTTCTTCGGGTTTAATTATAATTTGTTGTGGTCCGATAAAAAAATACCGTCGAGATCGATGTTCGGGCGCATTGTCGAGCGAAGTCGGTAAATTGGGCCAGGCTTAACGAAGGAACGTTGAATGAGGATCCGAGTTTGAATTCGCGCAGTCTGCCGCGGAATTAAAGGGGGGAGATGAAAAACGCGGTGAGTACCATTTCATTCTTCGAATACTTACCCCGATACCAAGGAGCTCTCGAGACGGTGCTTTCCGAAAGGCTCGCGTGCAGGACTGGCATTTGGGCTACCTGCAACATAAACGCGATATCTCGTGTCAGAGTATCACCTAGAGCTGCGAGACCTATTTTTCAGCCTCGATATTTTTCTACCTTATAATATACGTTGCCAATAATTAATTAAGAAAAACAGTTATGCCCGACTGACACGAGTACGTAGACTACGTTCAATCTTAACGGTTATACTTTATATTCTTTTACCGCAGCCATAAAAATTATCTCGGAGCGTAAATTAATATTGATTACATGTTTAATAATACTGCACAGCCTCGGCGTCTATCTTATGACTATGTGTTAGGAGGAAAGGATTGGAAAAAGAGGAGAGTCGGGTTTTTGAATGGGGTAGCAGGCGTGGCACGGGAGGAAGCGATCTCGTCGGTTGAATAGGCACCTGTTTTCGCAGCCAGGTGACACGAACACACGCGACCTGTATCTGTATGCAAACGCGTGAGAACCTCGAGATAGATAGACACACCGAGGGCAATGACTCCTAGAACGGCGGCGGGCGCGCCGACAGACGAATGTCGACATCGAATGGGACACCTTCCCCGTCGCGTCTTGAAAAAAAGAAGAAACTGTCCGAGGTTCTTCCGCCCTCGAGATTTCCCGTCGCGGAGATTCGCGACGAACCCTCTGTTCCTACTCCCTTCCTCACGTTTGTTTCGTCAAAACTATGCGCAGTGTTTCAGAGGATATTCTTCTTCCCTGAAGTATTAAGTTACGTTCAACAAGTCCGTACTATTTATCGCGCTTTATCTAATTTCCTGAAGGAAACGTTTTATCCGTATACTTACGATACGTAGAAATCGTCGGACGTTTGAAACGCAGAACGCGTCGGGGGAACGTAATTAGAGCCGGAGTACGAAGTTGGTACGCGACGGGCTCAATGCAGTTCGGTGCATCGAGGCACTAAATTGATAAATTTGCATGACCCGGTGCTGGCTATTCACGGACACCGTCGTTTTACGACGCACTAACGATCGTCAGCGCTCGCCTTTCGTGAAGAGGATCGTGCTACGCGATTCGTCTCGTCCGCTTTCATCGCCGGCTAAACGATCTAATTGTCGTCAAACTGGGGAACGACTGAGGGAATCTTTTGTCGTAACTATTGCCCCAACAGTCAATTGTTATCATCCTTATCGTTGCTTTTATCTCCGCTCTTCCTTTTTTTACAAAAATCCAACCTGTTGTTATCCAACCACTTGTACGTAACGTTGACGTCATTAGAATTACGGTGTTCCAAAAATGAAACGCTTTTCACGTTCGGCATAATTCTAACAAAAGTTGTATAATTAATCTCTCTTTGGTCTGTTTTAGGGCAGAAAAATTGTACAATGTTTAGTGGGAGAATTTGCAAACGAAATTTTTCCCCATCGATCAGGAATCGCATTAGCATAACGTTTAATGGGATGAACTTGAGCACGCGATGTTTGCGTAACCCAGAGACGCTAATGATAAACAAGGAGTCCTCTCCACCCTTTGACTGTTGAACGTTTCACGTACCCGATGATATTTATCTCATCAAGTGCGGATCTCTATGTTCTATGAGTCGAATCTGAAGTTCCATTCAGGACGGATCGTAATCAGGGTGACTAGTCATGCGAGAAACCTGCGACAAGCAAGCGATCGATCAAATTTCATCCCGTGTCAGACGCGAGAACAATTTTTTAGATNTCGCCTTTCGTGAAGAGGATCGTGCTACGCGATTCGTCTCGTCCGCTTTCATCGCCGGCTAAACGATCTAATTGTCGTCAAACTGGGGAACGACTGAGGGAATCTTTTGTCGTAACTATTGCCCCAACAGTCAATTGTTATCATCCTTATCGTTGCTTTTATCTCCGCTCTTCCTTTTTTTACAAAAATCCAACCTGTTGTTATCCAACCACTTGTACGTAACGTTGACGTCATTAGAATTACGGTGTTCCAAAAATGAAACGCTTTTCACGTTCGGCATAATTCTAACAAAAGTTGTATAACTAATCTCTCTTTGGTCTGTTTTAGGGCAGAAAAATTGTACAATGTTTAGTGGGAGAATTTGCAAACGAAATTTTTCCCCATCGACCAGGAATCGCATTAGCATAACGTTTAATGGGATGAACTTGAGCACGCGATGTTTGCGTAACCCAGAGACGCTAATGATAAACAAGGAGTCCTCTCCACCCTTTGACTGTTGAACGTTTCACGTACCCGATGATATTTATCTCATCAAGTGCGGATCTCTATGTTCTATGAGTCGAATCTGAAGTTCCATTCAGGACGGATCGTAATCAGGGTGACTAGTCATGCGAGAAACCTGCGACAAGCAAGCGATCGATCAAATTTCATCCCGTGTCAGACGCGAGAACAATTTTTTAGATAAACAACCGTATCGCGATGCTCAATTTAATTCGTTCGTATTATTACACGCATGAAGACCACCGAGCGTGTAACGTGTACGTTTGGTCACTCTTCGACACCTCCACAGAGTTCTAGCGATCGTGATCCATAAAAAGTTATTGTGAAAATATGCTTGCCGTTTCCGGCCACGAACTTCTAACGTTACATCGGACGGGAGTTCCGGCATCGTGACTTCCTGCCGCATTCGAAGACGATGTAGGAAACTAATTGCCTACATCGACCGTCGAATCTGAATGCCGTAGTTATTTATCGCACGCATCTGTATTAAACCGAGCCAGGCGGAGGACGAGAATTGATTAATCGCATTAATAAAACCGAGGGATATCAAAGTCCTGTTATATGCTTCCACGTTTCAATTTAACGGCGTAAAAATGAGGATAGAACACGGGTAAGAGGAGAGCGTACGGGTATCCTTAACGTGGATCCGTACACGGGTACGTCCCGGTGATTAGGTCTAATGTTTCCGAATCATTTAGTTGGAAATAAATTGTACAACGTCTGTGCGTGTACGGTTGTCGACGGCGACAAGCGCGGACGCGAAATAAATGATTCCCACAAGTTGTGGGAACCCGGCAGATCCTACGCCGCGTTTCGCTCGCCGTAAATTCAAAACCGCGTCGCGCCTCTTAAAGATCTCCCTCCCAAGTCGGCGATAAATTTTCAACTCTTCACCCGTTCTTTTGTTTCCCCGGCGAAATTACACCCCTTCTCATTCCTCTCTCGACTGCTCGTCCCACTCGTCTTATCCCTATTGTTGTTCCAGCCCACTTATCGCTATTATCGTTCCGATTACTTTTAATGCGATCCAATCGCCATCGATGCGTTTCGAGATCGTGAACTCTCGACCTCCTGCAAAACATAATAAATGCGAAGCAAGACATCGATATAGGCAGAGATAATCTTTTCTTTTTTAATTGAAACGCGGATAGAGATAGCCGAAGAATTTAACGAGTACTNGTTTCGAGATCGTGAACTCTCGACCTCCTGCAAAACATAATAAATGCGAAGCAGGACATCGATATAGGCAGAGATAATCTTTTTTTTTTAATTGAAACGCGGATAGAGATAGCCGAAGAATTTAACGAGTACCCCTTTGAGAATACGAACCAGTTCTAAGAATATCGGTGCGCCCATCTCGACGCTCGAGGGAAGAGGAAGTGCGCGCTCCGGAGGAGAGCGTAGACTTGTCACGACGATCCAGATCGTGGTCGGTGAAAAGGGAGAAAGATAACGGAACTTGACCGGTAACATCCGTCCACGCGTGTTGGTTTTAATGGTGCACGCCGGTGTACGCAGAGACCGGGAAGAGATCGTCTAATAAGCCGGGTTAAAAAGTTTGTCCACCGATCGATGGGCACGTAACGATCGGTTACGATTTCCGTTCGTTACTCTCTACTGCCACTCTCGTTTCTTTTTCCCGTCTACTCTGCTCGCCCGAATGTCTGTCCTATTTTTCATGCTCGATGTGTCCCCATCATGGGTATTAACGTAACTGTAGTACCGAGCGAACCGTAATACGGGTATACTTCTTCGTGCCAGCGAGGAGAGAGATTACTAAAGAATCGTTGTCTTATGGGAATTCGTGTTGCGCGAGAAAGTTGGACATTTTTCACGCCCTTCGAATATATTGCCGCCGAAATAAGAAATAGAATACAAAACACTCGTCGGTGTTGAACGGTTGCCAGATACGAGAGAAGGTCCTCAGCGATTTCCTTCTATATTCACCGAAAAGAGCGATACACGAATCGAGATCACGTCTACGTCTTTACGAATTCTGCACACGCATCGACACCATTTAGACTAGTAAAAAATTATCGATCTCTTAGCAATGTGAAACGAGAAGATTAAAACAGGATGAGAATTCTTTGATACGCGTTGCGAATGTATCAACATTTTAAATCTGAAATGGCTAGTATTTCACACATCTTGTAGCCTTCTCGGCTGCACGACAGTTTGCCCGGTAGAAACGGGTTCGTGGATAATTAGATATCTGATATCGTTCACCGTGGTTGACTCGGCTGATTTTTACTTCTCGCCCTAAGCACTCGACAGATCGCTTGCCTTTGCGTGTTCGCATCGCTTCCGCCTTTGAGTTCAGCCCGACTCATCAGATAGCCGAGGCTCAAAAACCGTTCTATTCCTCGACACACAATCGACAATGAGGTAGCCGCGGAAAATATTTTCCTCTCTCTGCACGTTTCACAAACACACTCTCTCTCTATTTAGATGAAGCAGAGAGTAGAACAGAATCCCTATTTTCCCGAGAAAAACGAAATCAAGTAAAAATAAACTTGCCACCTTTCAATGGGCAAATTGTCATCGGGATTCTCGACGCTTATAACCGGGATTAACGGAATTGGATCTGGAATAACGCGGAGGCAGACAGAATCCCTTGTTTTCCCANAAGTAAAAATAAACTTGCCACCTTTCAATGGGCAAATTGTCATCGGGATTAACGGAATTGGATCTGGAATAACGCGGAGGCAGACAGAATCCCTTGTTTTCCCGGGGAAAACAAAATTAAGTGTAAACACACTCGAGTGCTTTCAGAGACTAAATTGTCATCGGGATTCTCGACGCGTTATAACCGGGATTAGCTGAATCGAGCCCGGAAGGCTCGGCGTAGCTTTCAAGCTGTACTTTTGTCGCGAAACGCGCACAGAAGCGCGACCCTCGCGGCGGCGCGGCGAGGGAGTCGGTGCGTGCACCCCTCCTGTGCAGCGAATATAAGAGGGAAAACGATCGCTAATGTACACAGAGAGCGATTCGTTAAGGGATACAACGGGCGCAACGGCGCGCCACGAGACGCTATTTTCATTTAATTCCGTCCGGTAAGAAGGGCTACAGTTCCCGTCGTTCGCGAACAAACGCCGGCCTGTTTCACGCGTGAGATCTCAACGATTCCGGAAACAAACAACCGGCCAGAAAGCTCTTTACTGTGCCTAGTATAGTTCCATAAACATTTCCCTTAAAAACAGTTTCCGATTGTTCCGGCAAACTTCTATCTGTATAATTGCTACGTTATTTCCTGTATAAGAACGAGACAGTAATTGCCAGTATTTGTGTAAAATTTAATTTTAACTGTTAGAGTTCGCTGATAATATTTCCAGATTAATATCAAGCTTGAAATTGTAAAATGAACTGTCACGAGCTCCTCGAAATGCAGGGATAAAACTCGAACGGACTACGTTCACCGATTAAGCTAATCTCCACTTCGGTCAGCTCGTTATTAAATAATGCCAAGATTCGCGCTATCGCTAGTGCTCGGTGACGGCTTAGGAATGTCAACATCCTGGTCAACGGTCTAAGCCGTTGGTCGGATTCTCGACATTCTTTTCATCTTTTTGTCGCCGAGGAATTGTGAAATGTCCATTCTGCTCGCTGTACCTTGTCGAGACTTATTATTATCATCTTGACTATTAAATGAATCACGAGTCGAGAAATTGTATCAATTATGATATCAGCTGTCCCAACGATTATGATAACAAATGTAATACCAATCGNTAAACATTTCCCTTAAAAACAGTTTCCGATTGTTCCGGCAAACTTCTATCTGTATAATTGCTACGTTATTTCCTGTATAAGAACGAGACAGTAATTGCCAGTATTTGTGTAAAATTTAATTTTAACTGTTAGAGTTCGCTGATAATATTTCCAGATTAATATCAAGCTTGAAATTGTAAAATGAACTGTCACGAGTTCCTCGAAATGCAGGGATAAAACTAGAACGGACTACGTTCACCGATTAAGCTAATCTCCACTTCGGTCAGCTCGTTATTAAATAATGCCAAGATTCGCGCTATCGCTAGTGCCCGGTAACGGCTTAGGAATGTCAACATCCTGGTCAACGTTCTAAGCCGTTGGTCGGATTCACGACATTAATCTTTTTGTCGCCGAGGAATTGTGAACTGCTCGCTGTACCTTGTCGAGACTTATTATTGTCATCTTGACTATTAAATGAATCACGAGTCGAGAAATTGTATCAATTATGATATCAGCTGTCCCAACGATTATGATAACAAATGTAATACCAATCAATATATCTGTAACAAATATTACATGAAACGTTATATGAAATATCGCATTTAGCATTAGAACAATTAGGCATTATACGATGTAAATGTGTCGAGTTAATTTTAATCTGAATACCAGGACTCGCTTACATCCAGTAGCGACTTCGCGGTGTCAACATCATGAACGGGTTCTCAGGATTAATCTTCCTGTTGGCGAGGGATCGTCGTGATATCCGCGAGGAGCATCCACCCTGCGCACTGTACCGTGTCGCGAGGTCGAGCCACGGATGAACCCGTACGGGTTCTGGCAGCTGGTTGGGTGCCAGCGAACGTCTATGCTTTCCGACGTTGTCCGCTGGCATTATAACCAGGAAGATGCGCAAGCCCGACGTCGCGTCCTCCTCTCTCTTTCTTTCTTGTCGTGAAAATTGACTCGAGCCTCGTCACCTCGTCCCCTTCCGGCTCACTGGAATTCCACGCGACTCTATTCTATTCGGATCAACGCATTTTCTGGCCTAACCACTTTTTTCAACACAGAATCATTCTAATTATTCTGCGACGAATAATTATTTTACCGTGAGATAGATTTAGCGTATCGAATATCGAATTAAAAAATTATTTCTAATTCTGAATTGAAATCTGCTTTGGAAATGAGAAATGAAGAGCCGTCGGTCAGGATTTCGGCGAGAGTTGGCACCGTGGCGCAAACGGGGAGTCGGAATAATTGCGACGTCTTCCCCTTGGATAAGCGAAACGTTTCACGCGTGCCTGGCATTCGTGGAACGTTTTTCCACGGGTGGCGGGCAAAAAGCGGTAGCGGCAGGTGCGAAGAGGGTATGTAAATCGCGATTACGGTTCGAGGCGAACGTAATGACGCGTGCACGCGACATTCCCCGCTGACCCTCGGCTCGTGCAATCAAGCCCGTGAACTCTCTTTTTTCCCACGCCGCCGCCGGCCTCCGTTTCGTCTTGTTGCCAATTCGGACGCGCCTTCCCACATTTCTACTTCTCCCGTTCGCACGATTCGTTTCCGACTCCCAGACGTATACGACCGACTCCCATATCGTAAAACGTTGTCACATCTTTAAAACCTATTCAAAGAATACGAGCGTTGGGGTAAAATACGAGCCGTAACTCGCGAATTAATTGCTTCGAAAATAAGTCGCGAACCCGTCGACGTCCCGAAGTTTCTCACAGTTTCGCCGCGAGGTTTTTTCCTGACTTTTTGCCGGCGCATACCAGCGCAGGTATTCGAATTCAGACGGAAACCTTACCGGTGGGATCGAAATTCTCGGGCGTCGCGAATCGATCTGACGCGGATCGCGGAACCGGAGCGGAGAGATGACCGGGATAATTCGGAATGCGGACAAACCGTATTACGCGAACGCGAACATCCTCGAAGCGTAGGCGCGGCCGAGTCAACCGTCTGAATTGGACGGGTCAAGTTGCGACGATGCGGTGAGGTAATCCAATAAACTCATTGCCCGCTGCCCGCGAACCTCGCTCCGAGACCTATACCCGCGAAAACCCTCTTTTCTTATTCGATTAGACGATGGTTTCCCCAGGCGAAGGGCTCGCCCGCAAATCGACTCTGCATGCACATTATTCACAGCAGACGATACGTACGGCTCGCGTACCAGCAAAACTTTGCAACTTGATCTAAAATCGGTTACATTTTATAAAATTCTTGAGATTATACAGTCACTCCCATAAATATTCGTACACAATTTTTTATGTATACAACGACATACAATACGAAACGGTATACAATTTTTAGTATTAAATCAAAGAACTTTATCTTCTATGGAATTTTAGAGAGCTTAATTTACTATAGAATGTCTAACAAAAAATTAAAAAACTTGGTATTCATTGAAATCGCGAGGAAAATAGTAAAGGACACGATTTTTAACTTTTTTATTAAGGTTTGTAATAAAAATTGAACGTGTCTCGTTTGCAGATCTAAGTAAGTTATATGCATGTACAAAGTTTCATCAAAATCGATCAATATTGCTCAGCGCTATAAGTGATTAGAAATTAAAAAAATCGCAGTTCTCCACGATTTTCAATCTACGACTGGGATAAATTGGCGAATTTTTATATGTTTCGATATGTCTAACTCTTTTACGGTTTCCTGAATTTTTATGAAACTTTACACATTCATATAATACATTTAGATCCACAAACGGGATGTTTTAAATTTTTGCTGGAGCCTCCAATACATCATGATCTTTTCTTTTTTCTTCGCGATTTCAATGAATACCAAGTTTTTTTAATTTTTTGTTAGACATTCTATAGTAAATTAAGCTCTCTAAAATTCCACAGAAAATAAAGTTCTTTGATTCAATACTAAAAATTGTATACCGTTTCGAAATGTGTACGAATATTTATGGGAGTGACTGTATGTGAGGAATTAATAAATGATAGAGGCTTAATTAAAGCTCTATTCATTTATTGGTTCGAGCTGCAGATTCTACGCGAGTCACAGTTGAATTTAACTATTTCTAGTCGTCCACGTATCCTTACTTGGAGTAACGGTCGCGAATATTCGAATTCCGTCTTAAACGGTCGTTGGTCTATCTTATTAGGCGTGAGGTGTGTTGTATACGAGATTCACGCATCGACTTGGTCGCGTTAGCCCTTTGTCTCACATACACACACATGTGAACAACATACCAGAACCTTCGATGACAGAAAGTTCGAGAAGATATTCACACAGAAATAATTACTGGAAGGCGACGTCAGAAAATGCAGCCACGTAATTATCTTCCCAGTGATACGATTATCAGTAGATTGTGGATTCGATACGTTCATAGAAAAATCATATCTATCAATGATATCGAAATTGCATTCCGTATACAAGTATAGATCCTACACGATAAAGGAATCTCGCGAATTAACGAATGTTTCATTCTGCATAAAAACCCGCGGGCTAATTGCCGCGTGTCGGAGTTAACGAAACGATTAAACGAAACGTGGGTGAAATACATAGACGGAACGTTACGCTAGGTTGCGGTATTGTTTCCGAACGAAACGGATAGGAACGGAGAGCGAGTCGCGTGGTGCTCGATCATTCAGACCTATGCGTGGCGAACCCGAGTCCTGTGTCTCATAACAGCTGTCGTACGTGAGTAGCGGTGTTTAGCAGCCCGGGTACGTCGTAAACGCGTACGGTTACGGTGTGCGTATGGGCATGAGTCATCGGGATGGCAACGCGTACCGGAATAATTGGAGAAAGAACGCGTACACGCGCCGGGAGGATCCATTCACGAGTCGTCGCCCGAGCTGAGAGGAGATTTTCAGGAGAAACGCTCGCAAAAAGCGACGAGTAGGACGCGTAATCACGGTGCACGGATGATCGACTCGTGCAAATTGCAGGTTACGCGTCGAAGGAGGAGAGGAGATGTATCATGAACGCTTTAGCGAGTCGATCGCGGAAAGAATCGTGAATTACGACCGAACGATTTTACGTTTCAAAGTCGTTTTCGAAGATCCGTCGATGCGTTAACGGATTAGCCAGGAGGCGGGTTCAATGTTTCCAGGAAGCTGTACAGACCGAGTTATTTCGATCTGAACGCGGGTCAGCGCGGCGAGACAATTTCCTGAAAGATCGTCCCGCGCTTTGTCTTCGTTAAACCGCGGAAGCTGTTTCCGATAACGTCGCCGATCGGGTTAAACGAGATTTATTCAAGGTTAAGGACTTCCGATCCAATCCAGATCATAAACTCGGACCTGCGAATCGTTTAAATCAACGGAGAAGGCTCGCGCTTCCGTTTCTCCGAGGGGTTCGGTTGTATACGCGTCGAATAACAGCATAATAAAATAGTTGAACGAGCGATTTTTATAAATCGTCGACGTATCGAATTAGCGTTAGCGAGGGGGAGCGTATTTCGCGCAGTCACTTGGGCGAATTAATTCACCTCTCGCGGCGGCTAATTTACGACCGCGGAAGCGTACGGTACCGCGTGCTTCCCATAGCTGCAGTTCTATCTATATCTCCAGGATGCAGCCGCGGGAAAAGGGCTGCGAAATTTCCTCGGAATTGTTTCGTCCGACGACGCGACGCGTCTTACCTACCTCCAAACGCATTTAGACTTTACTCGTCGTCGTAAGGAATTCCGCGGTGCCGTGACGACGCAACAACGGAAGGGAGGGACGGGAGAAAGTTTGGCAACCGTCTATTAAAGTGACACCAGTTGCCAGGCGCCCGACCAGGAAGCGGAGGAGCTCGGACCCACGCGGGGGATCTTCCCCGTCAAGGGCGAACATTTTGATCGATACAGCCGATACGAGGAAAACGTCCGAGCTGAGCTACGACGCAAAATGGGCGCGCAACGTGCACCCACGTAGGTACACAAATGTAACCATATATCGGCGCGCAGTCGAGTTAAGTCACTCGCCAGAATTAGAACCGTACCGGGCGAATGATGGACATTCGAATCCGGCATTACGATATACCGGGTCGAGCGAAATCTACCTGCCTTTCTCGACTCGGATTCGAAGACGAGTTTCGCAATCGCTTTAAGCATCTTTCGCACATTACTCCCTTCTACGGGCGTTGCTGCTTTTTGCGATCTTCCTGGGAATTGAAATTTGAAACGAGCTGCGAGTTATCTCGACGAAAGACGACGCTCATCGGCTTCGCGAATCTCGGACGCTTTTCCCCAGTTGGAAACGACGCGACGCAATCTTTCTCGCTCGAAGTCGGACGGATTTGTTCGCCGATCGCGCGCTGTTTTTTCGAGACGCAGTCGATCGGTCGTTGCGTCTTGCGTTTAACCCCAGCCCTCTCCTTTTTCTCTCTAATTCTCGGTCGAGTAATTAACGAGATACCTTCCGCGCCGGCTCTCGAGTCTCGTTTTAACGACGCCACTGTGCGCCTCAAGTGCCTTTCCCCCTCGATCCTTTGTTCTCTTTTATTATCAAGCCATCGAAATCGTTTCGTACGATTACTCGTGTCTGCGCCTCGCTTCCGTCTACGTGGCTTACGTAACGCGCGTCATCCGCGTGCACTGCGTCGCTCTACTCGCTTTCCGATCTAATTCTGTCCGCGGCCTACGTTCTCCGTTAATTCCGCGGGGCTTATTCTACCGCCCAAGAATTATGACGTGCCGATCGGTTCCGCTCGGATATTCACTGCGCACACCTAATCCACCGTAACTTTCGGGGCAAGGCTATCGGAATCAAATCCGTCGACTCTTGTATTTGATTCCAATGAAATAAATAAACTCGGTCTACTTTTTCTCATTAAGGATTTTCCCTTCAAAAAACGTGGTCGCGCGCTGCACGGGTGTATCGATCGAAGAGTTTGACCGATAAGGCCTCGCGGTTATCGGCAGACTTGAAAGGGACCGACGCATCTGACTGTAGAAACGCCTGCGAGCCTGAAATAACCGGCGATTCCGTATCGAGCCGAGGATTACCACTTAATGAAAGTTAATGAAGAGTAGCGAGGAGGAATAAGACGGTCGATCGAGTTGCACGTGGGTTACAGGGGCAACGACACGTCCGCCGCGGCTCTGAGACGGGATGGGCAGGATGCATCGAATTTCAAGCAGTTAACACAAAGATCGGCACACTTTCCACCGGGCAACCCTTCCCGGCCGTCGACGACGACGACGGCAATCCCCGTCCGGCTTTCGGCATTGTCGCAACGTAGCTGACCCATGAACCGATCCGGCCTACGGGTTATTCGAGGCTATCGAATTTCATTGTCACTGCACCCTCGAAAAGCGTTCGATCCACCGACAGGTGCGCCACGATTTAAGACAAATCCACCTCGGTTAACCCGTTCAAATCGCACAGTCCCGGCCATAAACATGTTCGGAGAAATGAACAGAATATTTCATACGGCGATTGATGGAATACCTGAAATAACGTTTCATCTAATGATCGACAAATTGATAAAATTGCTATCTCTTTTATATCTATATAAAATGTGCAATCTGTTAATTAGTGCCACTGGCAATCGAACGTTATCCGGTTTATTGCGATGGGATGAACGATAGAATTCGTGATGGATGCGTTTTCGATGGATAACGAGCAACTGGAAGGAAGAGAATCGGCCATATGGTCCATCAGACGGGGATCCAAATAGAAACCGTTGCACCAGATTCATCGAGCCAACTGTTTGCATTCTATCGGTTTGATTCTGGCATTTAAAGCCAGATATGTACAGCGAGGACCCAAAAATAAATACACGACAAATCCTGTCGAATCTGATTCATATCCTTCCTATTCATGAAACTAATCCTTTAACATATTTCATCTCGATTAACACTAGAACCAAACCAGTCAAAATGACTGGTTTTAAATGAATAAATACATGTATAAAAAAGAGGTATATCTAGCGTTAAATAAATTCTGTAATCTGGTCGTACATATTGCAAGCGCTTTTGATCATGAGAATAATCATAAAAGAATTCTATTGAATACAATTTTCGTTCACATCCTGCCAATTAATATCTTGACTTCTGCATTTCATATTAAATGCATCCGTTAAAAGCGTTTTCGTCGCTTCTGAGATTGACTGTACTCGTTGCGAGCTACCCTTCGTGAACGGCATGTCGACGGTAACGTGGTGCATTTCCCGTGATAGTGACCGTACCCGGATAGAGGAAGGAATGATCGTAGGGTGGCCGGCAGTGAGTTTCGCGTGCACGGTGAAGGCAAAGGCAAAGGCGAAGGAAAAAATCGATACGACGCCTGCGCCGAGGGGAACGTAACCCCGCTAAAATCGGCGTCGCTCATCCTACTCGAGGGTAGGCTTCTCCCATCCTCCGTTATCGAGACGTACTGCCTGCTCGGGCACATTTTATCGTCACGGCTACCGAGGGAATCTGAAGAAATTACGACGTACGCCACCGTAGGACGTGGACGGGTTTGCCTAATATCGTCTAGACGGCCCCGTGACACACCAAACTTTAACCCGCTCGATCTCTCTCTCNTTTTATCGTCACGGCTACCGAGGGAATCTGAAGAAATTACGACGTACGCCCCCGTAGGACGTGGACGGGTTTGCCTAATATCGTCTAGACGGCCCCGTGACACACCAAACTTTAACCCGCTCGCTCTCTTTCTCTCTCTCGAGCGGCTGACCCGGATATTTTGGCTCGGGATTGAATCACGCCTAAACATCCGTCCAAGATGTTTCGGTATCATATACGAGCGAGTAAATCTTATCGTACGGTCGAAAGTAGAGCTGCCATCTGTACAGACCTCCCCGATTCGTCCTGATTTTTAAGCCCCTCGACAGAGTTTTCGACGGTAATCCGTGTTCTCCGAAAATTCCTGCTACACACGATCGCGCTTTGCCGTTCTATTTTCGAATAGAACGGAAGTAAAGGGTCGTGGTTTGAACGCTAATGGGAATAATCGCGACATTTCCCTCGTAGGAAAATGGCAAGAGGCGTCCTTGGAAAAATGTCAATTCGTATCCACGAGAGCCACGGTGTATAATTTTATGTTTTATCGCCGCCGCAAAGCCACGTAATTAGGAGCGTAATGAAGTTCAGTAACGAACAGTTGTGAATACAAAGGGAAAATAACAGCGCGCGATCGGCTAACCGAGTACCTTCCATGCCTCGATTAAATCATAACCGAAGCCGGTGTTTCAGCCGATGCGTTGTCTAAACGCGACGGCCGATTATCGAGCATGGTCCTTCCAGATGTGTAAACGAGTTAATGCGTCACAGTTTCATAGATAACGTAATTTACACGTGATAGCGATTGATAGTTTTAAAGGATGTCGGATAGCATCGATCGAGGACTTATTTACTGTTCATCTTGTACCGACTTCGATCTAAAAAGAATACCTGAATGGCACTTGTTCGTGCAACAAACCGCGAACCTCTTCTTAGTTACTATTTATCAATCCTTCAATATCTATTGAATAATAGTATATAGAACAGTCGCATCTGGAACGCGAGGATTACTATTGTGGGAAACGTGACATTGTAGTAGGGCTTCGTCGTAAAAGAGGATTTCGAAGTTCGCTCCGCGACCAACTGTGCCTCCCTTAATTAAATACAGGCAATGTTTTTTCAGCACAAATGAGTCGCATTAATTCGCGGACGGACCGCACAAACGACGTTACGCAACGGGCTAATCAATTTTCTAAAGCTATTAGCAGCTGTTCCGCTGCGTGACGCGAAAAGAGATGAGGATTCGCGACACAGAACGCGAAATCGCGTAATAGATTTAACGTATTATCGAGTGCACGGTCTGCGGAATAACCTGTTTGAAAGCATGGCCGGGTATTAGAAACGTCCCTGACTCGGGTGTAATTAACCTGATAATACCGTTTCCATCTCTGTGTGCTTCGACGGAAACCTGGTTCCCCGAGTAAAAACAATTTCCGCGGCCCCGGTTTGCTTTTGCTCCATCATATTTTCATTACACGCGCTTCCGAGTCCCGTTTATTATCCTCTAACATCGCATATTTATTGTTGGTATTAAATCTGCCGCGGCGAAGGAGAACAAAAATTTTCTTCCTAACAACGATCGATCGAAGTTACGAAGAGAATTCGCAGAAGTTCGAAACTTTATCTTCCTCGTTGTACGGAGTACGAATAGATCGAAGGAGCGAATTTGCGAGAAGTAAATTATTATGTACGTCCATTGTTAAAGTAAAAAGTTCGAAGCGGGTTAATCTACGCGGCTAATAAGGTTAGTCATTGCCCGTTTCTGGACTCGTTACCCTTTCGTATTAATGTTCTTATGCAGTCGTACGAGCACGTTATGCAATATTAAAATGATACGACCGGTTGGATCGTATTACACCGAGTAGCCCTAAGTAATACATATGCAACGCGCTCGGTTTTATACGTGACTTGAGAAAACTCTTCGCACCGCTCTCGAGACGCAGTGTTTTATCAGGGAAAACGATCGAACTACAGAGAGTTTAAATCGTGAACGAGCACCATTGAGTCTCGTCCTTTGGTAATTACTGTCTAGAGATAAAGAGGCCTTTTACGGAGAGTCGTGTAAAGACAGCGTGTCATTCCTTTTGACAGCGCTCTCGGCCACACGGAGTCACGTGCTGCATACGTTTATTGCGACACCTTTTATTCTGTTTCCTATCGATATTGAAGAGAAGACCGCCGACAAAGCTCTATTCGAAAGTTAACGACGTTCGATGTCTAACTACTTACGAGGAAGGTTTCAGCTAATTTCAGATTCTCATGCAAATTCGTCGAGGATAATAACGACGATATGAAAATAGCCCGATTAGTCGGTACGTGCATGAATATTAACAAGCGCAATATGGTGCCCAAATCATTTTCTACGCAATTATTTGAACGCTGTTATATTAGGGTGCACCGAGGTGGTTGCACGGTCGATTTAATTCAGGTTTGTCCAGGAAAAATTGTGACCTGCAACGAGGGACCGTGCGAAACAGTGGAAGCTCGATGAGTCAGAAAATTTAGCACACTCACCAAGGGTAGTCGAAAGGTCGTCCTGGGAAACAGCTGATCCGGCTGGCTGTCCGTGGATGTCGCTTTCGTTCAAGTTTCTTAATCGCGATCGGCTAACCTCCAAGAGCTTGCAAGCTGCGCAATCGGGTCGCGACGGGGCGGGGACGCGCGTTTTACTTATTAGAGTCCTGTCGCAGTTAACGCGGCGCGTAAAGATCACGAGGACCGCTGCTACGGACGAAGGGTGGCCGTTGCGTCATATATCGTTGCCAGGCGAACGGGACGTAACCCAATTCGCGGCTGGCAGCCTCAGCCTCTGTCAATGCCTCCCGTCTCATCTCCCTACTCGATCTTCCCAATCGTTCACTCACGAATCCAGCAGCACGAGACACCGCGGCTCACTGTGCAACAATCACCAAACAGTAAACACACCGCGGCCCGACGAATCTGAGAAATGAATCCGTCCTCTCTTCCCGAGGAGATCGCCGCGAGCCGATACCCCTGCGCGGCACTGTCACTTACGCGTTACCCGGCCGCCAGTCCCCTGTCTCCCTGTTCGCTCGGATGGAACAACCACCGAGCAAAGGGGACGACGCGACAGAAGAAAAAAGCTACCGCGAGCGGCCCGACTCTGTCGCAAACGAACAGACGAAGCGAGCCCCACACTCGCACCAGTGGAAATGATACTGCGGCTTCCTCAGACTTTATTCCGTATATACTGTACATAAGCGGTAACGCGCAGACGCGCGGTCGCACGTCTACCCAGAACGATTCCCGGCCCACCTGGCGTGCACACATGTCAAAATTAAATGCACACGCATAACATATCATCGTGTTTGTCAGAATTTGAAACCCGAACATTATCTTTATTGTCGTTGAACATTTCTTCTACTTCAAAAACACGCGATACGACGACAAATATATTTTAGTTAATGGTACGGCTAATGAACTTAAAAAATTGATTTTGTTTTACTACAATTCTATATAGGTATGGTAGCTAAGCTTATTTCAGTGGATGGATGTGAAGATAGGTATTCAGACGTCGTGTGTCATCATACATTATTATATTAAAATATAAATGCCAACTTTTTAACAACTACACGATAATGTAGTACATAATATATTATTATATTACATATTAAGTTTCATTTATCAATTATACAATTGTAAATTATACCAGGACGTAAGTCATGTGTTGATTTTTCTAAGTTTTCACTTCCAAAAGAATGTTTACAAGGTTTCAAGGCTTTTACATTTGGGATTACCTAAAGTTGTTCGAAAAATAATATAATTCTTCGACTCTCAATTATTCTCATTGATAGAGGAAGTACAAAATACAAGTAATATATGAAACTTTAGAATTGCAACCATATAAAAGCGTATTATACGCTGGATCATCACACAAATATAGAAAAACGAATAACTTCAGATATTTCACTGTTCGTCCTTGTCTTTAGCACCGTGCTTTAAAATTCGCGTGAATTCTATGTAATCGAACATCGAACCTTTGATGGGCGCCTCGCGATACATCTCGTCCACATCATCGTCCGTAAATCTGGAAATGAAACCAGTAATTAATCTTTCTGTTCGACTGAACAGCAACATATACAGTAGACAAAATTTACCTGTCTCCCATTGTTGTAAGCAATTCCCGAAGACGTTCCTCGTTTATGTGCCCGGTATTTTCTTCGTCGAAGCAACCGAAGGCATTTTTAATGACATCCTCTGGATCCGTGCCTTGAAGTCTTTCACCAAACAACGTTAGAAACATGGTGAAATTGATTGGTCCCGGAGCTTCGTTCATCATCGCTTCTAGATACTCATCGGTTGGGTTTTTGCCTGAAGAAAGTGAAATGATTAGTGAACGTGTTTCTATTCGAGGAATCTCGATTGACGTGGCAAGCGTTCCCTCACCTAACGAAGCAAGCATGTCGTGAAGGTCTTCCTTATCGATGAAACCATCGTGATTCTGATCGATCATATTGAAAGCTTCTTTGAACTCAGCGATTTGAGCTTGATCGAACATCGCGAAGACGTTCGACGTCGCGCGTTGCGCCCGCTTCTTCGTGGTCGCACGACGTCCGGCCGTTTTGCGGGAAGACATCTTTCTAAATATTGTACACAAACAATTTTTTGTAATTAATGTTTACGGCCCATCGTCACGTATGCAACGGTGTTACAAGTGGGACGGTGGTTATGTAAATTTGAGTTGAACTAGAATAGCGTCAGAAATAAAATAAATGTGCCTACATACCGAGATCGATGTTATCGAACTACTATTTATTTTTGGACAATTAATTTCGGAAGTCGCGACGTAATCTAAATCAGGATATAAATAAGATCGATTGCGTTTCGATAAAGAGGACGTTGCACTCCTAATCTATATGCAGTAAGAATATTTATTTTTCGAATTCGACGATTCAATCTGAATGTTATAAAAAAAAAGAGTGGGTCAGTCGAATAGTTGCATTGATATATCAGCACCAATCGTAACTCGATGCACGACGCATTCAATATCATCGTTTCTTGTCTTACATCTACGGTCGGTTAAAAATACGAGAAAATTTCTATTTTATTGCTCTTTGTTTCAAAATTCTCCTGCAGCTAAATCCGTACAGGCTATATTTGACTTTCGGTAAACATTCATTGGAAATCATCGGGACTGACATAAAATTATTATATGCCAGCAGTAGAACGTCTAAGCGATGAAAAATTCGAAAATAGAATTGTTTAAATCGCAGGAATCGATGAAAAAAGTGTACACATCACTGGAGGCATAATAACAATGGCTGCTTTCAAGAGTAAAGGAACTGCTGTCAAATATTTCCCATCGTTTAAACAGTTTCGGGTACAGAAATCGATAAAACCGGAGGCCACCGTATCGAAACTTTAATAGAAATAAACGGATTTTTACTAACCTGATTGATACTTGCTTCAAAGCGAGAAAAACGTAGGAGAAAAGAACGGTACAGACACTGGTGCACCACTGTGACTCACGTTGCGCGTCACTCTATGGTTATTCACCACACCCGGATAGGTAGCGACATCTGGCGATGGATCGTTCGTCGGACCTTTTCTAGACATACCCCAAAAATTAGGCCACATCGTTGTGCCACATCGCGCCGGATAAAAAAAAGATTCGATCTCTAAAGTGATCTACTTCGTACGATGCTTCTTCCTTCGGTCCTGCGACAATCGATATTTCATCTGCCGTTTATCTATGCATTCCCGCCAGGATTAGGACACGTTCCAGCGAGAAGAACGATTTCCCACAACGGCATGTTTCCTGATCTATATTCGAGGTAGGTCGCATGAAACTTTATTAATTCATAAACGATGGACCGCGTATCGAGAATACGTCGTTCCATGTTATCTCGCGCCGGTTTATTCCAAAAAGGATACGTCATTGCACGTACCGTAGTTGGGAATGCCGACGGAGAGATCGTTGCCTTATATGGCAGTAAGGGAGCCCGATATAGTTGTCATACATTTCGTAATCGGGTTTACAGTCAATTCTTACCTCGGAATATAAAATAAAACAAGAGCATTGGTCCGTTTATTTGCGCAACCAATGGACATACGATATAAATTCGTCGCTTGTCATTTACAAATATTAACTCTAAATTAGGGAAAGACATTATATACACAATAATACACGTCGAATTTTAAGTGCGAGCTAATCAAAGTATTCGTAATAGTTCCGTCGCGACATTTCCTAGACGCTACTCCCTTTTACTTATTTACATAAATCGGCGATGCGCCAAATATAATAACGCAAGCAGACCACGGATTTTTATGCGAGATACATAAAACATTTAGTGCTCAACATTTGGAATATGCACTCGCGTTCACCATTTATATTCATATATCGCTTTATGAATGCATAAAATCCGCAGTCTGGATATAAATAAAGATAACAAACTCTCGCGTGTCTCCTATCTGTACATAAATAATATCCGATTTGAAACAAACTTGATTCTAATCGTATACATCGAACTATCGCACAGACACTCCATTGATGGTGATTCCGTTTCTGTTTGACACCGGCTCCGCCTCGTAGTGACCGGACCTACCGTAATGTCTTCTCATGTTGTTGCCGTACCTTTAATATCAATAAATAACAGTATTATGTCAATGTAACATAAATTCCAAAGGTTCTTTTGACTTACCCATAGGTACTGCCGTTTATACTGTAAGGACTGTCGTAAAGACCATCTTCCGGAACGTTCTCGCACATAGCGTTAGTCGTCCCGTCGTTCAGAGTCGCGTAAGACATAACAGCCGCGTTTTGGTCTTCCTTTCTTTCAGCCGCTTGAACGTTTTCGGTGTTCTTCACAGGCGTGGCCTTCCTCCTAGAAAAATATTTACCTTCCAAATATCTTTTCGATAGTTTTAACAAATTATACGTACAGTCTTAAGTAAACTAGCCCGATAATGATTAATATAAATATGATCACTCCTGCTCCGATGCCCACGCTGGTACCCACTCCCTGCGCTTCCGGTACTTCGTTCGGCATAACTGTTACATAAATCACAATAAGTAATTTATTCTTCATTTGAAAAATTCTTATAATTACGTTTTCCCTTACATTCGCATTTGGGTTCCTCTCCGCTCCACGAACCGGTGTCCAAACACTTCCTTAAAAACGGTCCCGCTCTTTCGAATTGCTGTAGACAGTGATATTCTGCGGTTCCACCGTAGGTAGTAGTTCCATTCACTACTATGACTCTGCCGTTCTCGATCGGTCCCGGATGTTTGCAATCGACCGCTGTGAAATTTTCATTCGCCGAATCAGAATCAATTTCTATCCGAGTAAAGAATTCAAGACTTACAGTAACAAGCGGGTATGCTTCCGCTCCAGGAACCGTTCTGTAAACATATCCTCGTCTCGTTCCCTTCCATGTAATACCCACGTGGGCAACTGTAGTGAGCCACGCCGCCCACGCTGTGAGTCGAAACCTGCGTAGATAGCACTCCTTCCTTCTCAGGGTCTTTGCACCGAATTTCTACAAACGACATAAATGAATAAATAATGTTTCACGTATAATCAACGTACGTCAATAATATTTTTACGGAGACAGTTACCCTTGCAAACTGGAGTCTCGCTGCTCCAAGTACCATTTTCGAGACACAATCTTCTCGCGAATCCGTCCAATTCAAAATTGCCGTCGCATTCGTAGAGCGCAGCTGCTCCGTAATAACTCGCGTTCGACGTCAACGTGTATTTCCCGTGTTGAATATGCTCCGGCTTGCCGCAATCGACGTCTGGAAAATATGTTCTCATTTTTTTTTTGCAAAATATAACGCACCGGTAATTTTGATATAGAAAATCGCTTACAGACGCATCGCGGAACCTCTCCGCTCCACTTGCCGTTGTCCTCGCAAGTGGACAAAGGCTCCCCGACCACTTTGTACCCTCTCTCGCATCTGTACTTGGCGAGAGCGCCGATCTTGTAAGAAGTAGCCCCGGTGTTCGAGTTCTCCGGTGTACCGGTGCGTATCAGAGTCCTGCCGTACATTCGGTCGTTCCCAGTCACCGAGAGAATTCCGTGCTCCGCGTAAACCGGTTCCGGGCAACGGATCTCTGTGAAAAAATCGTCGTTAAAATCTTAGAGGCCATTGTCCGTAGAGTTACGTACCTTCGCACTTCGGAGTCGCGTCGCTCCATTGACCATTGTCTAGGCAATATCTCCGCGACACTCCATTTAGCTTGTAGTTCCTCGCGCAACTGTAACTGATTTCACTTCCCAGATACGTCGTGCCGTTCACGTATTCCGCCCCTCCGTTCAACATCGGCAGAACTTTCCCGCAGTCCACGTCTGCGAAATAACGAAATCGAATTAAACGCTTTCTTTCATAACTCTTATATTTTTAGTTCGAAGAACAGTTTTATTGGAGCATTATGTATGTAGTGTAAAAAAACGTACACTCGCAATTAGGCATTTCTCCCGACCATTCGCCATCCCTGCCACAAGTGCGTCTCGCTTCGCCCTGAAGCAGATATCCAGCCTCACAATGATACTCGATGACGCTGTGAATGTTCAGATCGTATCCAACGACGTAGCTTCCAGCCGGTACCTCAGGTTCGTCGCAAGTAATCACTGCAGCAATCGACGAAATAAAAAGCTTGCACCAGTTCCAGGAGAGAGAGACAGAAAAAATTTAGATACTTGCATTCGCACGACGGTGTATCGTGGCTCCATTTCCCTTCTTTAGTGCATTCCTGTCTCGCTTCACCGGCCAGCCAGTAATCTTCTAGGCAGGTGTACACGGCCACGCTTTTAACCGTCGTGGTGCCGTTGATCAGCGTCACGGAACCGAATTCGATTTGCGGCGGAGCCCCACAATCGACGAATCGACATTGGGGCGCCTTGCCGGACCACTCACCGCCTACGTCGCACGTAAGAACCTTTCGAAATTAATCAAACGATATTTAATATTCCTCTGGCGATGCTTGTGCAAGCTTTTTATTAATAAAATTGCTGTAACGTGTCGTAAGGCGTAATGGAATCTACGTTACGCTTCGAGCATTACAAATGAGAGAAGAGTAAATCCGTTACATCACTTGCAACGTTGAAAAATGAAGAGCGTCGACTTTTAAACTCACGTTATCACCGAATAAGATGAAACCGTTTTGGCAAGAGTAAGTGGCAGTGGAACCGGCTCTCTTCCCAGTAATTGACACCAGTCCGCCGTTGATCTGCGGCGGCTCTGGGCACCAATCAACTGGAAAAGTAATAAAACGATATTCTAAATTGCGAGCATCGCTTGGAGTAACGCCAGCGTGAAAATTGATCCCGTACACAAGCACTGAGGTTGATGTCCACTCCAAATACCGCCGTCGCCGCACCTGCGTCTGGCGTCGCCGAGCAACGTGTAATTCTCTTTGCAAGCGTAATCGGCGTGTGCCCCGTAGGTCGTCCGCTGGTCGATCAACGTGATCGAGCCGTTCTCCAGTTCGGGAAGCGGGCCGCAGTCCACGACTGCAATCATTTCCAGATTCAAACATTATTACATATTATTCTGTATTTTAAAAGATTAATTCTAGAGAGAATTTCATTTAATTCTTATATATTTCGCTGTCGATACTTCAAGCACTTTTATGCGATCGGTGCAATGCTAATTGCAATCTTTGATACTCTTATATCGTCTCTTAATAGACTATGAAATTATCGATTAGTATGCGACTCGAGTCTGAGCTTACATTTGCAAGTGGGCGGCTCGCCGCTCCAAAATCCGCTCGTTTCGCACGTTCTGGTTTTCGAGCCGATCAGCATGTACCCATTGGGACAAATGTAATCTATGGTAGATCCTATGGATCGTTTGGTCCCTTTAATCGTGGTGTTCTCTGATTTCTCTGGACTGCCGCAAGTCGGTGGCCCTGTCGGAACGGGCGGAGTTAGAAAGAGGAAACGTTTGAATGAAATTACGCAAACGCGCGTATCGATTGATCTACTCACTGCTTTGGCATATCCAATGCAAATAATCAAGGTTGCAGCCAACGTCATTCCATAGCCAGCCGCGGCCTCCGTCCAGCACTACGCAGTTCTGTTCGCCGTTATAATTGTTCGGCTGATCCTTTCCCCAGGATGGCTTCTGTACGATCTCGCCTAAAAATAGAAATAAAAACGGTTCGCACTTCCTTCATATCGGGCCCAGACGCAACAAACGATTAATAGAGATTATANGTACGATCTCGCCTAAAAATAGAAATAAAAACGGTTCGCACTTCCTTCATGTCGGGCCCAGACGCAACAAACGATTAACAGAGATTATGGGTTCGGACAGACGTTCGCGGGTGTAATTTCCCGTTGATTTCCACACTGGGAACTTTCACGTTCTATTCATTAGCGCGCGCCGTTGCGCGGACAGTCTATCGCCGCGATCTTCGATTTCCACGATTCTAATTCACAAGACGACGATTTTAAACGGATTACAATTATCGTCTAATTGCGGGACGAATCGAACCGGCTCGGCTCGATGAATTTAGAAATGATTGCCCAACTGCGCCTCATCGACCCGGTTCCCAAGAGTCATTCCGATAAATCGTGAGAAGGGAAAAAAGTGAACGGGACCTGATTCATCTTTCGAACCGATTTTTCCGGGGTCAAATTTTCAATCAGAGTTCGTGATTATCATAAGTACCAAGAACCGTTCATTGAAATTACATGAAGCTCATTTTTAACGTGATATATTTTATTCTTGCTTACCGTCGACCCATCGCCACGTGCGCGCGGTTATCAAAGGTTCCTTCTGGGCACCTATCCACACCAGCTGCGTCTTCAGTTTGTCCTTCCGCCTCTCGAGGTTGTTCAGAATGTACACGGGAGCTGCACCCTACACGCAAAGATCATCGTAAAATATTTACCGAATATTTAACTGGTCAGCCGGTTTAACGAGTGCCTAAGAGGGAAACAGGAAAAGAAAGTATTTGTTGGAGAGACCTCGAAGCCGTGGACGAGATCGCCGCCTCTCGTCCGGCAATAATTCCTAGCCTCTTGGAAGGAGCTACCCTTCTTTACGACGAACTCGTAACAGGTGGAATTGAACGCAGCCAAATCGGCGTCAGCCGGGGTTCCACTGTAGGCGCATCTGTCCGTTGAGAACTCTATAAAAAAAATCAACAAGAACTGTCTTACAGGAATTTATTACACCGGAATTGCACTCGCACAACTCTCGAAATCAATTACTAGATCTGACATCTGCAATTATCAACGAACATCAGACGCGTGCTTTCAGACTGCTATTAAGCTATCAGAGACTCGAGTGTCTCATGTTTCTACTTACCGTCGACGGCGAAGACTTCGACCTCGCAGAGACTCAAGCTTCCCTCAACTCCGACTAATTGCAAGTACACGTACTGGCCTATCAATGCTCTGGCACATACGAACGTCTTCGTGATCCCTTCCTCTGCAAGATTCACCAGAAACGAAATTACATATTGTAGTTTCTGAAGAGGAAATGAAATTCCCATCTACGTTTCATACGGTAAATCTTTCTAATATTAATTCTAATTTATTTTTGACTTCATACAAGATACGAAAAATACTTGCAACTACTTTCAGTTCTACTTTATATGAGAATCCGCTTACCAATAGTACCAGGGAACCAGGCGCACAAGGGATTGCGTTGTAGCTCGACGCTGCTGTTGCCAACACGTATTTCAATATCCTGAAGGGGTTGGTGACCTGTCGGGACCAAAGACTCGCTTCTAATCTCAGTTGGATCAAATATAGAAAAGAATTCTAACAAATTTACCGCAGCAACCCCTGGTCGTGACTCTGACGACTTTTACGGAATACGATTTGAGTAAATCGACCTTCCACCACGGGCTAGGCTCGCTTTGGGTCTCCGTGCACCTTTTCCCATCGTGTTCGGTGCCCGAGTCGCCGTCGTTTCCANCCTCGAAGCCGTGGACGAGATCGCCGCCTCTCGTCCGGCAATAATTCCTAGCCTCTTGGAAGGAGCTACCCTTCTTTACGACGAACTCGTAACAGGTGGAATTGAACGCAGCCAAATCGGCGTCAGCCGGGGTTCCACTGTAGGCGCATCTGTCCGTTGAGAACTCTATAAAAAAAATCAACAAGAACTGTCTTACAGGAATTTATTACACCGGAATTGCACTCGCACAACTCTCGAAATCAATTACTAGATCTGACATCTGCAATTATCAACGAACATCAGACGCGTGCTTTCAGACTGCTATTAAGCTATCAGAGACTCGAGTGTCTCATGTTTCTACTTACCGTCGACGGCGAAGACTTCGACCTCGCAGAGACTCAAGCTTCCCTCAACTCCGACTAATTGCAAGTACACGTACTGGCCTATCAATGCTCTGGCACATACGAACGTCTTCGTGATCCCTTCCTCTGCAAGATTCACCAGAAACGAAATTACATATTGTAGTTTCTGAAGAGGAAATGAAATTCCCATCTACGTTTCACACGGTAAATCTTTCTAATATTAATTCTAATTTATTTTTGACTTCATACAAGATACGAAAAATACTTGCAACTACTTTCAGTTCTACTTTATATGAGAATCCGCTTACCAATAGTACCAGGGAACCAGGCGCACAAGGGATTGCGTTGTAGCTCGACGCTGCTGTTGCCAACACGTATTTCAATATCCTGAAGGGGTTGGTGACCTGTCGGGACCAAAGACTCGCTTCTAATCTCAGTTGGATCAAATATAGAAAAGAATTCTAACAAATTTACCGCAGCAACCCCTGGTCGTGACTCTGACGACTTTTACGGAATACGATTTGAGTAAATCGACCTTCCACCACGGGCTAGGCTCGCTTTGGGTCTCCGTGCACCTTTTCCCATCGTGTTCGGTGCCCGAGTCGCCGTCGTTTCCATGGCTGGCGTCTCCTCCTCGCACGGTCGTCGACTGATTCGTCGGCTTGCGAAACGCGACGTTCGTGCCTGACGCGAAATCGAAATCACCGCTTAGATAACAGTATATATACATGAGATAATAATAAAATAGTAAATAGACGTGTAGAATGACGTCTGAACCGGCGGTAGAGCGAAGAGAGTGAACGGAAAGTAAATCGGAGTGGCGAACAATGTCGAGGAAAGGTGCCGCTAAGTACGAACGGGTAACAAAACGTCAATTACCGGACAGGATGCGTTTAGCAATAAAGAGAGGCGATTACCCGTCGCTAGTTTCGCCAAGAATCTAAATGCGTTTAACGCTCTTCCTCGTCTCGTTTCCGCATTCTCCTCCGAAGTAATTTCCACGGGAATCATCGATTAGCTACCTGTTTCGCGGGACTGTCGCCGAATAATTTTCGATTNAGAAGGGAAAAAAGTGAACGGGACCTGATTCATCTTTCGAACCGATTTTTCCGGGGTCAAATTTTCAATCAGAGTTCGTGATTATCATAAGTACCAAGAACCGTTCATTGAAATTACATGAAGCTCATTTTTAACGTGATATATTTTATTCTTGCTTACCGTCGACCCATCGCCACGTGCGCGCGGTTATCAAAGGTTCCTTCTGGGCACCTATCCACACCAGCTGCGTCTTCAGTTTGTCCTTCCGCCTCTCGAGGTTGTTCAGAATGTACACGGGAGCTGCACCCTACACGCAAAGATCATCGTAAAATATTTACCGAATATTTAACTGGTCAGCCGGTTTAACGAGTGCCTAAGAGGGAAACAGGAAAAGAAAGTATTTGTTGGAGAGACCTCGAAGCCGTGGACGAGATCGCCGCCTCTCGTCCGGCAATAATTCCTAGCCTCTTGGAAGGAGCTACCCTTCTTTACGACGAACTCGTAACAGGTGGAATTGAACGCAGCCAAATCGGCGTCAGCCGGGGTTCCACTGTAGGCGCATCTGTCCGTTGAGAACTCTATAAAAAAAATCAACAAGAACTGTCTTACAGGAATTTATTACACCGGAATTGCACTCGCACAACTCTCGAAATCAATTACTAGATCTGACATCTGCAATTATCAACGAACATCAGACGCGTGCTTTCAGACTGCTATTAAGCTATCAGAGACTCGAGTGTCTCATGTTTCTACTTACCGTCGACGGCGAAGACTTCGACCTCGCAGAGACTCAAGCTTCCCTCAACTCCGACTAATTGCAAGTACACGTACTGGCCTATCAATGCTCTGGCACATACGAACGTCTTCGTGATCCCTTCCTCTGCAAGATTCACCAGAAACGAAATTACATATTGTAGTTTCTGAAGAGGAAATGAAATTCCCATCTACGTTTCATACGGTAAATCTTTCTAATATTAATTCTAATTTATTTTTGACTTCATACAAGATACGAAAAATACTTGCAACTACTTTCAGTTCTACTTTATATGAGAATCCGCTTACCAATAGTACCAGGGAACCAGGCGCACAAGGGATTGCGTTGTAGCTCGACGCTGCTGTTGCCAACACGTATTTCAATATCCTGAAGGGGTTGGTGACCTGTCGGGACCAAAGACTCGCTTCTAATCTCAGTTGGATCAAATATAGAAAAGAATTCTAACAAATTTACCGCAGCAACCCCTGGTCGTGACTCTGACGACTTTTACGGAATACGATTTGAGTAAATCGACCTTCCACCACGGGCTAGGCTCGCTTTGGGTCTCCGTGCACCTTTTCCCATCGTGTTCGGTGCCCGAGTCGCCGTCGTTTCCATGGCTGGCGTCTCCTCCTCGCACGGTCGTCGACTGATTCGTCGGCTTGCGAAACGCGACGTTCGTGCCTGACGCGAAATCGAAATCACCGCTTAGATAACAGTATATATACATGAGATAATAATAAAATAGTAAATAGACGTGTAGAATGACGTCTGAACCGGCGGTAGAGCGAAGAGAGTGAACGGAAAGTAAATCGGAGTGGCGAACAATGTCGAGGAAAGGTGCCGCTAAGTACGAACGGGTAACAAAACGTCAATTACCGGACAGGATGCGTTTAGCAATAAAGAGAGGCGATTACCCGTCGCTAGTTTCGCCAAGAATCTAAATGCGTTTAACGCTCTTCCTCGTCTCGTTTCCGCATTCTCCTCCGAAGTAATTTCCACGGGAATCATCGATTAGCTACCTGTTTCGCGGGACTGTCGCCGAATAATTTTCGATTACGACACATGTCGTCCGCCGACTTTCTTTCCACGGATTTTACCGATAAAAGTGAAACCGGCGGTGGAAAGGAGGCGTTCGGGTCCTAAGGCGTACGAAAAATCGCTTTCTATACGAAGAGAGCAGCGATTCCCGTTGCATTTTAAGAAGAAAGAGTAAAATTTCTTCGGTCCCGATTTTTTCATTCGCGAAACCGTCTCGACGCGCGTATACGGGAGAAAGTCTTGTTGTCAAGGAACGCGCGTAATCGAACGTGATACAGATTACAAAATGTGTAATAAAATTTCGTGGCCGCGTTCGTTGCATATAATAACTTTCGCTCGCGCATCAAAAAATGATGTCTCCAGCGAATGTCTTCTGACAGGCTTATGACGCATCGGATAAAACCGACTAACGATGAACCGAATTACTATATCGAATTCCTAAATGCAGAGAGAGCAATTATTTTATAGACGCGACACTTACCGCAAAATGGGAAGTCCCCTTGCCATTTCCCTCTGGCGTTGCACGTCAGGCTGCCGCTGCTGAGTAAGCAACAGATGGATAGAGTTAGCCCGAATCCCTTGACAGGTACGACGGGAAACGAAGCGCGAGCAAATATCGTCGTCGACCGTACAAATTATGGGAGAAAGTACGTAATAAGTTTTGCTATCGAAGTGCGTTACAAACGACCGTCTCGCTCGGTTGCAACTCGAGAACATTCGTCGTGTGTCGCGAACAAAGCAAGAAACGCTGCCTATTTTTGCTTTCAATTTTGTTTCGCTTACTTTTCCTTTCTTGCAAGGTGCACAGAGTTACGAGCGTGAATCGAGGTTAATAGATTAGAAATATATGAAGTATATATACGTGCACTTTGTGTTTTGCAACGCGACGAAGGAATTTCATTGGACGTCGTGTCCGCCGAATACGCCGTACGAATTATCTTTTGCACGATTAATTATACTCACCCGAACAATTCGTATCCGGCGTCGCAAGTGTAAGTGGCCAAAGTGCCGGTTGCTAAGGATTCGTCGGACAATGACACCTTGGCGTTCATCGGTACAGCCGGATGGCCGCAATTCAATCCTGCATTCAAGAAAATTACGTAGAGACGCCTTCGAGACAGCGTTCCATCGCTAACTCAAGACTACTCGATCTCCCGCCGTTCTAATACCGAGTTTAGACAATTTCAATTACAGAGAACCGTAATTTCCAACGCTGAAACTAATAATCAGTTCTCGGCAAAAAACGTCCGTGGAACTTTCACAGCTGAGACTTTTCTGTACCAAAGAAGTCACAACGCTGACAAAACTTATATACGATCCTATGTAACCTAAATTTTAAATCAATTATTGCATAAATGTTCGATTGACGAATTGCGTCAATTATTACATGAGTTAACTTGTCAGTCATTACATAAGCGATTGTATGACGGTGTGTGACGCAAACGGCCTAAATTCGAGTTTTCTATCGGTCTTCTTGTAAGTCCGTCTGTGAAGAGAGAGGATCCGTTCACGTATCAGTCGTTAACCCGGGTAGAGGTGTCAAGGACGCGGATGCCGTTCCATATAACACTCGGTTTTACGAGGCATTCGTCCATAGCTCGCTTTCAAAGTAAATTAAACAATAGCTGCGACACCGGGCGAAGAGAAACCTTGGTCAGGATCCCACGCTTACACCATTATTCGAGTCGTACAAGCCGGGAAATTGTGCGAATGATTTTCTATCGTCCGCAAAAGGGGCTCGAAATTAGTGGGTCGAGCCGTGAACTATCGACGAGGCCGCGCGTGCGCAGCTTGAGAAACTTTTTCTCCTATAGTGAAAAGACGATGGAAATCGACTCGATACAGCACGTGCGGCTTATAATTTGCCGCGAGAGTAGAAACTGCTGAACCTAGTTAAAACCGCAGGAATATCTTCTCCTTTCATGTCTCGGCGGAGATCTTTATTAGCATGAATATATCAAGTGCAAGGATTGTTCGGTTATACAATTAAAGCAATATGAATCATTTGATTAACTGATGAGTCAGTATAGCGTGTTCCTAATCTGATCCGCGATCGGATTAGAAATAGAGGAACAGAAAAATGAAAATAGACGTGAAACATCGTGAAACTACGGCCGATAAAATCGACAAGGAGCGCAACTCGCGGAATAGGTTTCCGTCGGTGTTCAAGGCCGATCGAAGTTAAGATGGCCTTACGATTTTCGAGAGGATCTCGCCGATCTCGCCTAACCGTCAATTGTTTTCATCGAATAACATGAAATTTGAATATCTCCCGGAAGCGGAGAATTAGAATGATGATCGTGATTCAAGCGTACGAGATTTCGTTTAAAAATCATTACAATTTCCTGTATTTGAGGAAGCATTATAACTGTACTTGTGGAAGACGCCTAGGAAAACGTCTTCTACGTTTACTTTAGTAATTCTATTGGAACGGCGCGAGAGAGAGAATGCCTGCAAAGTGTTAATGATAATGGGTCGGATCGCGATTAGAATTCGAATCGAGTCCGGGGGCGATCGCACGGTGAAAGCCAAAGCTCGTCGTCTGGTTTACGCGACTCGAACTCTCCGGAAGGCGGTGTTCTTTCTCATGAGACACCGAGTTACCGTTTCGTGCGAACGAGTTAATTAAAAGCGAATACAAACGCGTCGTTCGCGCGTGCAGCGGTACGTACGCGCGATCATTCGATACCGAGCCTCCTCCTCCGAGCCACGTCGGACAGCTTCCTCCGTTCCTCACTTTCTATGCAATTAAAATCATTTCACCATGACTGACTAAATTTCTCAATTAGATGACTTTAAACTCGACCGTGGTTTCTTCCCTCGATTAGCTTTCAATCATTTAATGAGGCATTCAGATGTTTGTCCTATCACTGGTGAAACGGTTTTGTTTAATGAAGTCTGATGATAGCATATGAGAAAGCGAAATGAGTGAATAATAATTGTTTTGTACGTTGTATCTTGATTTACTATTATTTTGTTGTAGGTATAATTTGGGACAATGATTTCTAGCCAGCTCCTTGTGTTAATTTCTCCTCAGCAAAATCGTGGGAAAATAAAAATTTTATTTAAAAAAAATGCTTCAAATAGAAATTGCCTATAAAAATGTCATAATTTTCTTCTATCTTGAATACTTCTAGACTCCTCATCATCAAATGTTTGCCAGGATATTAGCACGCCATAATATAAAATAGTTCGCTGGATGAAAATGGCCAGAACAGATTCTCCACGGCTAATTAACCGGGAAAGAATTTGAGGAATTGATAATCACGATTGCTTACGTAGACGACGTAGACGGAACGAACGGGTTGAATCCAGATCCGGAGGAATCTGGAGGAGGTCAGGTATTTGCCGGTTAATTGTCTGTGTGCGTGTACGTGTAGATACGACAGGAGGACGCGGTGCTAGCTTTAGCCTGGTCTTTGGCATTCGCCGATCGCCTCATGGGTCTGGGTCACGCGGTTACAAAACTTTTAAGCCGAAATAACGGTACGAGCACGGTGGAGCTACTTCGAATCGGGCCGTACTATCGGTGAACCATGTCGCAACACAGTTCCTCCTTTATTTTTTCATCTGAATATGCAACCGTTTCGTCAAAAGAGCTTGAACAAAATTCCTAACTGTACACCGCGATCATTGAAGCCGGCGCGATACTTATTACACGCAGGAACGATTGTCAAGGAAGTTGGAAAGTGGGCGTGCCCGTTTCTGATCTATCTCGCAAAAAAATGTCTCAAGGATAGCCATCGAGGCGTTATTGGAAAACGAATTAATTTCCGTTTTAATTATTAATCGACGCCTTGAAGGAGCCAGTACACGTATTTCTAAAAAAATGATTTTGAAAGGTAGATTCAGTTCTGTTCCACTGAAACGACCTAGTATGACACTTTGAGAGGCGCGTCTGTTTAAAAAAGCAAAAGTGCGCGCTCGTAAAGCATATTACGTGTTATCGCATTTACGTAAACGTATCGAGAGCGAATTTTATAACCGTCGGTGGCGAGTACCGGTAGGAATACACCGAGGAACCGGTTAACATCGTAAGAATAAGGATCCTCGGTATATACATAGTGGCAGATGGTCAGCCCGGGCCAGAATTTGTGCCTCTCGAAACCTCCAATAGCTATTATCGTAGGAAAGCATCTATCCCGTGAGGAGAACGGTGAACAGTTTCTTTCGCGAGTTTCCTAATCCATTGTGAACCACGTGGTGCATACACCTCCCTTCATGAATCCCAAGACATTGCCATATGCATAAATTCCTCGCACTTAACAAATCGCCTCTGAAATCATTATATAAAATTCCTGGAAACTATTCATGATTCATTTTTTACTTCGACGGAACATCTGTCACTTCAATAAATGACCGCTTGGACGAAGTGCGCTTCCTGCTTCCTGTAATCGNTTAACAAATCGCCTCTGAAATCATTATATAAAATTCCTGGAAACTATTCACAGTTCATTTTTTACTTCGATGGAACATCTGTCACAATAAATGACCGCTTGGACGAAGTGCGCTTCCTGCTTCCTGTAATCGTTTTTTTTTGGTTGCAGACGCTTGTTTCCTATTTTATGACGAGGTAATTTGAGTGAAAACTTTCTTGTCGCGGCCGAGGAACAGTAGAGCAATTTCTAGACGCGAGTACCCGAGAGAGCGTTCCAGCAAAGTTGATTCCGGCGATTGTGTAATTGGCGTAGTGTACACGGTAGAAACGGATCGCGGCACCGCGTGCCGGCGACCAAAAATACGCGCACGATCCGTCGTGCATGTTGATCACGAGACGGAGAGGAAGTGGACGCCTGAAATTTCACCTGCAACACACGGGGTGCCCCACCCAATCGCAGAACGCGCCGCGTGTAATGTACCGGCGGGTAAATGTTACGACGGTCTCACCTCTGGATGGAAACGTGCAATGCTTCCTCTTTCCAGAGAGAAGGAAAGAAAAGCGTTCACCTAGAATCTCGAGGACGCTTTTACTTCCCCACTGTAAAGCTCCGGCGCGCTGCATTGGCTCGCAGAATCAAACTATTACCTTACTCCGCTGGAATTGGATCAAACGGGCTGCGGCCGTGCGAACTGGACACTCCTATCTACGTCCAGCAATTTACAATCGATTAAGGGAAATTTTATTGAAGCGGATCCAGTTTCTAATCAGATTTCTACTGGCGTACTCGCGAGTACGGCGAGGATACCCTTCGACGGATAAAATAATCGTCGCGAACGACGGTTGGCACCTTGAAAAGGCAGGAAAAGCAACGAGGAACTAGAAGAGAAAATGTGGCGGAGTTATGTCAAAATCAAGTATGATAATTATAGTCGACGGAGGTGTTGCTTTCGAGCCGCAATTATCCTTCTATCGGAGACACGTCCTTCCTACGCGTTTTTGCCCGTACGAATGAAAGTTCAGGCAAGCGTTAACCGGCACGAAAAAGTCGGTTCGCGGTTTTCGCGTCGATGACGTAAAACGTTAGTAGATCTGTTGTTAACGCGTTCGAGTGCCGGGGCCGAATCGAAAGTGTCTTGCTGGCTTCTAACGGCGGAGTAATTGGACGAAATATCGGGGGAGCGTTTCGATATTAATAAAGAGTATTCGGCGTGCAAGTTGGTGCACGCGGGTCAGCGATGATTATCAAGGTGTTCCATGTAGGTCAGCTAAGAGAATGAGAGTTACAAAAGGCAAAACTCGCTTCGATTGACTGCTTCCATAGCCAGTTCTGCTTCCTACGTTGCTCGACCAGTTTTATTCAAACTTAACGGAACAAAATAAACCCGGCAGAAATCGGTCGAAAGTGCAAATGCGAGTCCACCCCATTTCCTGCCGGCCCGACCCCTTTCGGCAACCACAGCTGCCTCTTTTCAAGGCTGACCGCGACGGACACTCTATTTTTATTACCCATCCTTGGACCGGATAAAAACGCGTCGTCGGCGGGGGAGAAAAAAGGAATTAAAGGCACCGGGCGGAATTCGCAAGGTTTACGCGAAAACAAGCTTCGCGGCGACAGGAACCTGTGCGTTTTACTCGAAGCGGATACACCGGGTGACCTCGAGACACCAGAAAATCCGCGTGGACAAGGATCGAGTGGGCGGTACCTGTTTTCTGCGCTTATGTCCCAGGGACGCGACAGATAAAGTACATCAGACGATTTCAAATTTCACCCGATTTTTCTTCGCGGTTCAACGAACTTCCAGATCGATCATCCGTGGCAGTCGGCGGTACACAGCAATTTTAACGTTGCCTTTAGAAGACATAAAAGAGTTTCTAAGTATAATCGTATTATTTTAGATTGGATTTGATTATAAATCGTTTATGGTACTCTGTTAGATTCGTCGGGTTATTTCGATTTCGATTTGGAGATACGTGCCTTCTGCGCCCACGACGAGAATTCCCAAAAGGGACAGGAGAACCTCTCGCGTCATCCTTGTTTCTCTCTTCAGGATGAAATGCGGGATCACATTGAAAGCGCACTAACTTTGGTCACGATCATCCACGGAGCGCGTTTTCGCTACCGAAGAACACTTTACACTACGGGAACTTTCACAAGGAGGTTTCTTTGTTCGACGCGCGGCACCGGAGCTTGTTTCGTTAACGAAATATTCTTTCGACCCGAAGTACAACAACCGAGATCGAATTCGCAAAGTTCAAAGGTGACTCGATCGCGTCCCTTCACAACTTAATATCTCAGACCGTATGCGGTAGATCCATCTCGCTGTATCCATTTATCGCTAATAAATACGTTCACCATTTCGTTACTCGCACTGTAAGAAATTGATCACCACGTTTCATGCTTAATTCGCTGGTTCACGAGCTCCAGCCTCTGTCGCGTCGCCCATACGGGCCGGGAAAGCGTCTCTCTGACGATCGTATCAGGGTCGTACGTTTTCGATATCACTAACGTTCGAGTTTATTTATCCGATACACTTTTTAACGAAAGTCAAACGCGGTTTATCGGCGGCATTTTCGTTTGGCCGAGTATCGACCGAGTGTAACGATCCGTTCCCTTCACTAGCCGTCCGTCGAGTGCCAGAGGCTTCCAGTCTCTTGTACTCCTTCGACATTATGAAAGTACTGCGTGTACCATGCAGTCGGGGGAATCTATGCCCCGGCCACGTTCTTCTCAACTTTTCGCCTCGCGATAACAACTATTTGCCAGTATCTCTATACAACGCTTCTATGGAAAACTTCGAACTACGTAAAGAGTTCCTTTCTATTCGCACCTCTGCTCGACTTTTCTAAATCAGAATCTAACTTTGTTGTTAGTGAACTTTGAATTTCGAGCTAATCTAGCATATTGAACAGAATCTAGTAGCTTGTACCTCTGCTAGGCTTTTGTAAATGGAAATATACTTCATAACCCGTTATTTCATAAACTTTGATCCTGAAGTTTACGTAAAAGTGAGCTAATCGGCGAAACAATTACACGAGTTAGAATGAAGATTGCACGACTTTGTCCCTTCTGTCCAGTTCGCTGACGATAAGATCGCGGGTAGATTGCTGGTTTGACCGCGACGCGTTTTTACCTCACTATATTTGTGCGTGCCCGTAACGTGTCCAAGGTAAAGCAACAACTTTTACTCGCATACGATTGCAGCCGCGCGGTGCTAGTATTTAGGAATAATTGCTTCCCTGTACAGTTCCAGCTGTCATAATGTAAATAGGTGCGAACCTGCTTCGGCGTTTAAAGTCGACTCGGAGGTATTCGCGGGATTCGTCGAGACCTAAGTTAAATTATTCCCATCCTAGTGACCCCCTTCATTTTGCAACGCGTTATTCATACATAGGTCTGTGTCATGAATTAGCGAGGTAAACGCGAAGACGTCCAATTTAAATGGTCATTTGTCTGTAGCGAACGCTCGTTCGGGAATAAAGAAGCAGCTGTCAGGTATATATACGTACGGATTTTTTTCGCGCGTTAAGAAACGCCCCATTGTGACACCGCAAAAGGGTATCGGGGTGGTAGTAAGGCAAAAAAAAGGGGATCGAAAAAACAGTACTACTATAAAGTTACACCGAGTTTACCGTTAAAACCCCTCCCTTCTGTCTCTCTTACCACATCGGCTTCCCCACCTGGGTCACCGATGTCCCTCGCTCTCGATCGCGTTTCCACTCCTTTCAACCTCTCTCGCCTGTCCTTCTCTCAACCTTTTATCCTTTTCTTTTCTTTTTATCAATGCTCTGCGTCACTACGCACCTCGAGCCCCTTTCACCTCGACTCTTCCTTCAATTTTTTTAACACGCGTTTAAAGAAGTTCAACAAACTTCGAGCGTTAGCTAATAAATTTAATTAACTTCAAATATATTTAATCCCATAAAAATGAAAATGTTTCTACAAAGAATAGTACATGTAATTTTCGCAAAAATATGATCTTATTGTTGATTATCATAAGAAATATTATTAGCATATTTTAAGAAAGACATTTTGCAGCGGGAGTCGTTAGTTATTCGCTCCGCTGGTTGCTTTATAGATTTGAGAATTTGTGCGTTCTTCGGGTTCCTCGTAGCAAAAGAGTACAAATGGCGGCATCTGTTCAAGATCCATCGTATTAAACGTCCTCCCGAAAGATACAACTACAGATGAACGCGTATAGAGGATTCATTTCGGTTTTCGCATCGTCTCGAATTCGAGTGCTGTGGAATGCACGAGGCGCGTTGCAACAGTACCGGTTGCTCTGCCTCGCCAGTGATGCGAGCTCTGTGATTTTCATTCCCTCTACTAATCTAGCATTCAGGATTACAACGAACGGCGAGGAAAAACATGTAAGTGGCCCGTCCGCGTTATGATATGTGTTTACATCGAATTCTCGCGCGTTTTCTAATAAAATTATTGTGGTTCAATGATTAGCACGTTTAATTTATTATTATCCTGTCTTACTCGTTCGGTATCAATCGCTATATTTATCGTTTAAGCCCCGGTGGCGTGGAACTGAAATCGTATTTTGTTTCGTTAATAGGTGACTGAACTTACTACTGATATCAGACCTAAAATAATGTAAATATGGCAGAGGGTGGAACAGAACCAAAGTCTGGTGACAATCAAGCATCTAAGCTCCAGCTAGAGGTGAACGAGTGTCTTGGAAATTGGCTAGTGTACTTACAGGTTCGTGTATTTGGGATAATATTCTTGTTGGTGGGTACAGAAGCAAATTACCTTTTTTAATACAGACCCTCAATGGCCTATGCACAGCTGGCACAAAGTTGGCCCAGTCGTTGCAGATACTTCTGTCTGCACACGACACGCTGGCCCAATGCCGGCTGACCGGACAGTGCCTCGCCGGCTGGGAAGAACTAACAAGGGCGACATACATAGCTAGCAACACTGTGAAGAATCATATAATCTCGGCTCTGAGAGATCACGAGACCAGAGAGAATGAAAGAGAGAAACATGTACGTATGAATCAGAAACTTGTGCTTAACATCTTCTTATACTGAATCACGTTTCCAGGACATACTTAGAGATAATCTGTTAACATTCATAAACTTACAATACCAATTCTGTGTTGCCTGCTGCGACTGCTTAGGTAAATATACGCATTTCATATTTATTTATTCGACTGAAGTGAAATCATGCTGTTTCTTAGGTGGTATGGCAGAATGTTCATGTTCCCAAAGTGGCACTGCCGAATGCGATATCGCCTCTCTACAACAATGTTTCGAAAGATTATACACTTCTCCACCACCTGTATCAACATCGTCGACGCAACAATCGGTCCAAAATTGTCATAGATCCCCGTTACCCTATCCTTTGTTTCCTCTGCAGGTATAAGTCTTTGTATCTATCTTCTAACATTTCTTGTACAACGTTTCATGAAANTACACTTCTCCACCACCTGTATCAACGTCGTCGACGCAACAATCGGTCCATAATTGTCATAGATCCCCGTTACCCTATCCTTTGTTTCCTCTGCAGGTATAAGTCTTTGTATCTATTTTCTAACATTTCTCGTACAACGTTTCATGAAGTATTTTTGGCAAAAGGTCCAGAGGAGATGGTCCGAAACCGCGGCCGCAGAAATATCGGGCGAAGCATCGGAGAATACGATGAGAAGGTGGTCCATGCCTTGGGACTGCAGGAATATCACTGACTGGCCGCGACAAGATGTTAGACCGCGATTAAGTGTTCCTCATCAAGACAGAAGTAGATCTACTACGCCAGATACGATATGGAAAACGTCCACGATGGCTAGTCAGGACGGCTTGCAAGAGGCGATTCAGTTGTTGTCTTGCAAACCAGGTACGTACGCAAGATTCATCTATTGTACGATATTTCTCACACATGGATTTATCTTCNACTACGCCAGATACGATATGGAAAACGTCCACGATGGCTAGTCAGGACGGTTTGCAAGAGGCGATTCAGTTGTTGTCTTGCAAACCAGGTACGTACGCAAGATTCATCTATTGTACGATATTTCTCACACATGGATTTATCTTTATAGGCGTCAGACCTCTGAATCAGTTATCCACGTATACTAATCAGCATATCCCGGGTGTTACCTTGACCACGTGCAATTTCGAGTCGAATTACGATTCGAGCATCTGGCCGGGATCTCGTAAAGTTGGTTCGTCGAGGTGTTGGCCGCACGACTCTCACTCGAGCGATCACTCCGAGCAGTCGGGACGCCGGGAGAGTGATCAGAGCGCACACAGTGGGGAGCACAGAGATTCGGGTAAGATATATTAAAATATATTCATTTATTTCGTTTCTCCGTTACGTTAATTTAAATTTAATTGAACATTGTGCAGAGCAAAGTGGAACCAGCGGTAGTCACGGGGACAGCAAAGACAGCATTCATTCGCACAGTGATCATAGGGAAGTTGAGCTTGGTGAGTGTATAGGTGCATCAACCGCGATTGATAAAATGAGTCGTGGGTAATGTTTCGTTTTCTTGCCAGGCACCGTAGATACATTGCCGTCGCGTAAGAGCAGCTCTTCGACGGACTCTTGCATATCAGCCCATAGTCGTTCAGGTTCCGAGAGCGCCGGTGGCGGGGTAATTATCGTTGAAAATAATTAATTGCGTCGGACGACGGACACGCGCTCGCGGAGACGATCGTCGAATATTTATTAAATCGAAAATTTCAGGAGTGCGCGAGATCTCAGCTGTATTCGATGTGGAGCGGCAGCGACTTGCCTTTTATCAAATTGCCGGAGAGCAACGAGACGCAAGACGAACATTCGCCTGTGTAAAATACTTGGTAACGGCGTTGCACACGAGTTCCATTCTTTCCTTTTCTACGCTATCATCGCTCATTAAATGAGAACGATCAAAATCGTTCTCCTTATCATATTTAGAAACGCGGCGTAGTAATGCGCGCGTTGATAATACACATGATTGAATGTACGTAATCGTTGAGAACGCGTGAAACGCGTCGTTTGGTGTTCGGTATAAGCAGAAGTAGAGTCGACGGAGTGTGTTTACGCATACGCAGTATGCCCCGGTACATATAATCGCTCGAACGAATAGATGGTAATACGGAATAGATTTATTTATAAAAATGCAATGTAAAATTTTTGATTGTCTGCATCAGTTTACTAGACGGCCGCCGCTAGTTGATAATGGTCCCGGTATCTCTTTCTAGTCTCTCTATATAATTTACAGGGGAGAATTGCTCATCGTTATATTTCTTTTCCATTCGTCGAACCACACTCTCTCCGTTCACATGGCAAAGCTTTAATGGAATTCTCGATTTTAGTTGTCGTATTGTGCTACCGTTGTTATTTATATTACATGTAACCGCTTGACTTTGAGAGCAACAACAACTTGAACATTTCCCCGCTCGATCCCTCAATCATGCATTCGCGTAACCGAGTGCGACATTAAATCATATCATACAAAATGCATTCCCAGCGATTTGATTATTCACACGCGTGCATCGCCGCGCAATAAAGCGTATCCCAGTCATGCCTCCCAATACTGTTTAACAATATCGGTTTCCGACTATCGTAACGTATGTCAACTTATTCGGAAAACGTTAAGAAGAGTCCTATTCGACGCAAGTAACGAGAATGATTTGATACATGTACAACTTGTTTATATGGCACAGAAAAATAAAAGATTCGACGCTACTTACATACTTAAAAGAGAAAGAGAAACGAGCCTTTACCGCTCACTCAAGTACATACTAATGTTGGCAGTCAGCGGCTTTCAGCCTTAACGACCGCGATCATTTTTAAATTATACTCTGTAATCCCCTTCCGAGGGTACTGGTTATAAGTCCGTCACCTGTCGCACGTTTTACAAAGCGAAACGTCGTCGATTACGAAACTACACACAGTTCTCCTACACACATTCGAAGACTTCGTCACCGGGAAGGCACTCGTCACAATTTGAATACAATATCCACGTCGAGGGAACAACGATCTACGTTAATCGATCTCCTCGTCCGCCAAGTCGTCGTCGTCCTGCCCGTAGTCATCGTACTGGTCCTTCGAGTCCTCCTCCTCCTTGTCTGACGGACAATGCTTGCATCTGGACTCGTTGATCCCGTAGTTGATGCAAGTGTCGCCTATGCACTCGCAGCATCCGTCGTGGAACCATCTGTAACTGGTGGCACCCATGCTCTGACAAGACGCACGGCACTTGTTCCACGAATTGCACTGAGCCATAAACGCGACGGTGCAGTTGAACGTCAACACGTTCGGCTTCAAAGGATGGACCTCTTCGTCCGCGGTCTCTGGAAATAGATTACCCCGTCGACACGAGTACACCTTTGGAAGAAGGGATTTCAGAGGGGAATACATACGCATGTGATACTTCATTTCCTTCTCGTGCTTCGGCGTGTAGTGGGACATGTCAAAGTCGACCGGATACGTGAACGTGATCCATCGTTCCAGCGGATCTGGTTCCGCGGTTAACGCTTGAAACAGATCCGGCATTGGTTCGCTGAAATCCTCCACGTGCGACTTTTTGCTCAGAGGATTGTCCGTGATGTTCGGCTTCGGACAGAGATCTGCAAAATTACGATCCTTAACGCACGTCGCGACGCTTGAATAATTATAATCGGAGGAGGACTTACCCACGCAGGAGCAGCATTCGTCGTAGAGGTAGCTGAGACAAGAGAAGCACTCCTTGCAGCAGGTACAGGTAACGAGATCGCACTTGCAGCTCTGCGTGAGCATGCACTTGCTCACGACGCTGGCGCAGATCGCCTCGTTGCACGCGTCGGAATACTCGGTGACGGCTATCAGAAGTAGGACCCCGACGACACCCGCGGCCAGCGTCCTGCTCCAATTCGTCATCGTGTCCTGAACGGGATCGGAGTCAGATTAGTGTCCAGCCCGTTCGAAGCGATAGCGAGGAATACACGATTGCGTATTCTGACTTCTAATAAGATAATTACGCATCATCGATAAATACGGCTGGGGCATCAAAGTTTGCGTGTATCGGGAGGAAGGTTACAGGGAGCAATTAAAACGATGATAAATCACTTCCTTATAAGAGGAATAGCACGCGTGTTTTGATTATCGAGATGGACCGCGCCGGCTGATCACGACCGTGAGCCTCGATTAAGGTTGTTAAGAATATTTACGAACGTGAGTCAGGGCCTCCAAAACTCTACGAATTTTTAATCCTAAGCCGCTTGATCGCATCTCTAAATTTAGAATTTGGAACACACAGTCCCTCTTATACGCAAAATTTAATTCGCCAAAACACGAGGACGCGTTCATTCAACGATCTTCATCGCGTAATTCGCGCGCGACGGATTTCATAAAATCACGCGACTCAGCCGCTCACCGTGTATGTTTACGCGCATTTATCTCCGAATATGTAAAATATTCAAAGTACGTACGAGGCGAGATTAAAACAGCTGATACGTGGAATAGGCGATTCGATACTCGGAATGACGGCGGGGCAAGGAGGCGGCCGCAAAGACGCAATGCCCGATAAAACGATCGCACGCGTAATAATTACAGCTTTCGAGCACCGCCAATTAATCGGCTATTTATATTCCGCATAATCGTCGTCCTACGACGTTTCGAGTGAATTATTATTGGAAAGGAATTCCGTTCCAACGACCCGTTACGTGGCGATCCAGGATAAATTGCGTTCGAATCGGCGTGCGGCGAGCGAGTTCCTTTCGACACTTCACTATTCCACTGGCTGTTTATGCCTGATTTTTGTTTACGTCCAAGGAAATGTACTGGAGGAATGCGTAATCGGTAATCGCGCGGCAGATTTCGCAACGAGATCCAGAACGTATATCCAGCCGCAATTAGCGTGATCGGGCGAGCTTCGGCCGACTAACAGGATCGGCCGATTTCGTTTCATGCGGGCTCGCTCCCCTCTGAGAGGTAGCAGTTGTAAATGAACACTGAACGGATCGGTTTTACGATGACTTCCTCCAGGTAGCCGTCGCCCCGTTCCCTTTCAACATCGCCTCTGACAAGCGCCACTTCATTAAAACTCCGCTGTTCGCTAGGCCCAAAAATGAATGAGCCAATGGACACGGTCGACCTTTCCGGAGACCCCGCACGCGTACCGCGCGACGAGACGCAATTATCTTCGAGTTTTACGCAAATACCCGTGCGCATTGCTAATTGGCAGTAATTAACGCCTAGCGTTTGTGCGAACTTGGAAAAGTTGGAAGCGTCGGCGGGCCACCCCTGGGAGTGANACGCAAATACCCGTGCGCATTGCTAATTGGCAGTAATTAACGCCTAGCGTTTGCGAACTTGGAAAAGTTGGAAGCGTCGGCGGGCCACCCCTGGGAGTGAAATCTCGAGAAGTGGACGACGGTCGTGCAAACAGACGTGTAAAACCGCGGAGGGGGAGAATTTTTATTCGGTGAAGCGGCTAATTGAAATGCTGCGGATGTCCTATGCAGCGGAGGAATCGCGATGGCAGGCGCTCGCGCGCATCGCGACCGGACGGTTTTAGAAAAATATACCGGTTGTATTGAATTGAAATGTAAACGTTCGTCATTCAGGGACAGTCGTGCTTACAGCCTCGCCTTGTTCTGGCCCGAGGCGATGGAATAACTTCAATAACAAACGGCGATCGTGCAAGGCGCCACTGCCAGTCGAAACGATCATTGCTTTTCCAATCGTGAGAAATTGTGGACGACGACTAGCCGGTCGAACGAAACCGATACCAGCGTTATCCATCGGTCTAGTGAGACGCAATTTAAAGAGATTCCTCGAAGACGTCTCGCGCATTCCGGAGACCAAAGATCGGCTTGTTCGTCTCCGCGATATCGACCTGTCGCTTCATCCTCGTTCTAAGAAGCTGTAGAAAAGGGGGACCGGATCGATCGTGAAATGGCCGACTATAAAATGCTCGCACGTTCCTACGAATATAAACTCTTTCGCAAAAAGATTCGACGTCGTTTTCAACGACGCCGGGTCCTCTAGAAAAAAGAATGTTAGAAGCGCAGCGGCGATTGGCGCGAAAGTTGCCGGAGGCTCGGTCGGCGATCGACAACGAGTATAAATCGTTATTTACCTTAAGGTCCGACGTGTTCCAGCCAGCGAACGAGCGTTAACTTATGTACGGATAACTATTTTAAGCACGCGCGACCGGTTCGTGTTGCGACGAAACATGTCGACTGACGTCTCCGCGTCCGTGGAAACTGCGTTTTCCCTCGGCGACTCGTAATCACTAAGGATCGTCCGCGAATTCGGCGGATAACATCCGTCCCAGGTTTGGTCGGCCGCACTCTAACCGACACTTTCTCCGCGATAGTTCGTATTGGCGCGGTCCCGACGGGCGACCGGTTTGTGAAATTCCGATCTCGCTCGGCGCACAGCTGGCTCCGCGACGTCCAAGTCCCTATCCTGAAGATCTCCGGCGCACGGATCCGCGACGAATCGAAGAGCGGCTCTCATTGGACTGAATTAAGGAAGGACGTGGACCGCGATCGACGGAGGAAAGGGTAAGAGGCGCAGAAGAAGAAGGAGGAGGAGGAGGAACGTGGAGGAGGTAAAGGAGGTGTTGGCGATGGTAGCAAGATGGTGATGGTGGCGGCGTCGTTACCGTAAGCCGTCCGGCGGTGGTGGTGGTTGCTGATAGCGATGCCGCCGGAGAAGGAGAAGAAGAGAGCGAGTCCGGTCCCGCAGTCTGGCCGGCTCTCCGACCCACCGGGACTGGTTTTCAATTTTTTCCTCGCTTTTTGTTTTACCTGTTCCACCTTTCACTCCCTCCTTCGCCTCCTGCGCACCCCTGCCTTTCCCCCTTTCGCTTCTCTCTCTCGCCCCCTGTTCCTCCTCCTCTTCGTCCTCCGTCATCCCCTGCCGCGAAAGTCATCCTCGGAGTCAAGTCAAGAGGTCGAGATCGCGGCGGCCGCTCTTCGTCATTGTCGATGGTATCGGGCGTCTCAGGTATCTCGGGGCGCACACGGGGTACGCAATGGCTAATACTCAACGGAAGCGGAAGCGTCGATCGTCCCTCTCTTGTTCGAGATCCGTCACAGATATACTAATTGCTCATTTACAACTCGGGCCGGCGCGTCAGTGATCCGGCGTCGGTGATGTTTGGATCGGAGATCAACACGGAAGATTCAGGTTTATTTAAACTCCGATCTCTGCTTATCTTCGCTTCCACCTCGGCCTGAGTCGATGTCCTCGCGACGTTTTATTTATTTGCGAAGAATTCGCGAGGATCGAAAACAAACGGTCGAAGATTCAGATCGCGGCTTCGAGTGATTTATCCGTCGGCCGATTCGAGGAAGGACTGGTATCGGTATGCGGCGTCGTTTTTGAGAACGCTCGTTGCCTAGAGAGATACGGAGTCCAGCGTGCAACCTCTCATTTCCCTCCTACTGCAATCAACGGCATTTAAGCCTGCGTTTAAGCATTTAGCTGCTTCCGTCATATCTCGACGTATACCGTGAATTTTTTTCGTTCACCGTGGGACGATGACTCCTTGCAACCTGGTTACGAAAATTCGCCGACGCACGTGTCTCCCGACGACCGGGTCGGAATCTTCGTAGCGAACCGATGACGGGACATGAGAACGCTCGGAATTCGATCGAAGGGGAAAATGGAAAAGCCATGTAGCGTGCGGAGATTCTGCGAGAGACATCAACGCCCACGTAGGGCAGAAACACGGGAGGAAAAGTCCGCATCGCGCGACGCATCGGCACGAAATAATTGGCCGACGAAGCCTGTATAAACGAACGAGCGTTAAGAGAAAAGGGCAGCCCGTTCGTGCACGCGTGACGACTGAGATTCACGAAGCTCCTTCGAGGGAAAGGGACAGAGTCGAAAAGACAAAAGAAGGTCCGAACGTGGGGAGGAAGCCAGGTATACGAAGGTCGTTAGCTCGAAGAAAAATTAGCCGTTTGTCGGAGTCCCGAACGAAGATGGGTCAATCAGATAGGAGAAACACTTGTCGGGCTGAGGTATTGTCCCGGGGTAACAGGTCTACGAGGGACACAGGTAGACTTTCGTCCTAATGACCGTTCGAAGAATCCGAAGGTTCACGAGTGTTCGCCGGGGTGGCCGTGAGCCTCGCGCTATGTCATTTTCCTCTTGAAGCGGGACCGCGATTCATGGTAGTCACGGTATTTCCGGTTCGCAACTTTATCTTTTTACTCCGGCTCGAGAACCAGAGTAAATCTCGCGTCGTCCTATAAATCATTATCTCGATAAGCCGTTCAGCCGATTCTTACAGATTTACGTGAACTAATTAATTTTGCGTAAGCGTTAGTCATTATTAAAAAAAGGGAAAAGTGCAAGTCATGTTAAGAATATATATATATCGACTACGTTGTAATGAGTGAAAGAGAGGATCGTTTAAAATGTTTGGGCTCTCATTAGTGCGATAGGTATAATACAGAGCAATTATGCTCAANGAGAAACACTTGTCGGGCTGAGTATTGTCCCGGGGTAACAGGTCTACGAGGGACACAGGTAGACTTTCGTCCTAATGACCGTTCGAAGAATCCGAAGGTTCACGAGTGTTCGCCGGGGTGGCCGTGAGCCTCGCGCTATGTCATTTTCCTCTTGAAGCGGGACCGCGATTCATGGTAGTCACGGTATTTCCGGTTCGCAACTTTATCTTTTTACTCCGCCTCGAGAACCAGAGTAAATCTCGCGTCGTCCTATAAATCATTATCTATCTCGCGACGCGATAAGCCGTTCAGCCGATTCCTACAGATTTACGTGAACTAATTAATTTTGCGTAAGCGTTAGTCATTATTAAAAAAAGGGAAAAGTGCAAGTCATGTTAAGAATATATATATTTATATCGACTACGTTGTAATGAGTGAAAGAGAGGATCGTTTAAAATGTTTCGGCTCTCATTAGTGCGATAGGTATAATACAGAGCAATTATGCTCAATACATTTTACAGCCCGAGGATTTCAATCAGTATATAAGGGCGTGGTTATAACCCGAGTTATATATTATATCTGTACGATCTCATACTCGCTCGATCCTTTCACCGCTCGTTTAGAGTGCTCCGCATCTCAAGGTAAACAGAAACATTGACTCGTTCCTTGACGACATTCTCGTATATTTCAAATCCTCCCATGTACAGAAATCTTTCTGATTGTAATACAGTACGGTCGTATAACTACGCATTGATTATATTGAGAAAGAATGAAGTCTCTGATTAAGATTCATTTTAAAAAACGTTCCCAGATGATAAAAAAAGTGCTGCGACGTCCACTGCGAGAAAAAGGGGTCGTTGCCGCCATCTGTCGGTATAAATTGCCGGCCTGCTGCGGCGAGATTAATCGCGGAGATCGCAGATGTAACGCAACGACGACGTCGAGTGGCAAGCCGAGCGAGAGAAATACCGTGAATATTCAGTGCTACCGGCACTGATTCCGCGCAATCCGGTTTTCCCCGATCGCGCGATATCAGTCGTACTGCATTTTTTCAATTTCTATTTGCGGCTCGACGTCATTCGGTACTTGTGCGAGCTTCAATGATCGTGTCGCGTTGATCCGTGCCGTGAGTGAACTCCCAGTGCATCTCGAGTTCAGTGATTCTGCGAGTTAAATATTTACACGTCAGCGGTCCGCTTTTGGAAACGAAGGTAAGATTCTTTTTTTCTCGTTCGTCGCATTTAAATAGACTAAGGCGTCCGCGTTTTTCTTCGTTCCTCAAGCGTACGATCTATGTACTCCCGCTTTTATCTGATCGTTATCGTCGATCATACGTGGTACATACGTTGATTACACACGATTGCGCTTATTATACTCACTTGTGACTCGTGCAAATACGTAGATCATCGACTTCGTTCATTCGTATTTTTGGACGCGACGGAGGATCTCTGATTGCTTCCAGTGAAATTGTTGACAGCTGTACTTTCACCGGAGTAACGGTAAACCAACGATATTTTAGAAGAATTCTCTGTATACGTATTTTTTATACATGACCTCGTTCGCTCGGTTCGTCCTCAGATTCTTCAATTCTCATTTTTGCACTTTGAACATTTTATGATGTTCCATACCACGGACTTTTCACATGACATTTCACGATCTCATTTTCGTATTTTTGTGAATCATTTCAATTTCGGATTCCCGGCTATTTGATCTATAATCGGAGGTATGTAGTCACGGGACGAAATTGGAATCTGGGGTCGACGCAAATATTTCCATTACGTGATAACTTTCTCTTTTGAACAGCTGTCAGTTGTGACAGTAGCAGAAGATTTCTTTCGATACGGAGACCCAATGGATACAATATACAATGACCACACGTTTACTGATTTGTTGTAATTATTATTCATGTGTGCAAATGTTTGTTACAGAAATATGCGATACTTCCTGTTGCTTCTTCTGATAAGCGTGATAGTCCACGTGTCAGTCGCACCGCCGGTTAATCAGAAAACCAAAGAAAGTGAAAATGACGTGGAAGAAGTGGAAGAAATGGTATGTCACTAAGAAACTAGTTTTAGTTTCAGATTTATAAAAAGAATTTGTTCACGCAGGCAGAAATGGAATATCGTAGATACTTGATGGAAGTAGTTCAAGCACTGGAGACCGATCCTGACTTTAAAGCGAAACTAGAAAAGGCGGATGAAGCAGAGATACGCGTAAGTGAGACACGAGATCAGCTTTAAAAATTGTGTCGACGGAATGTACAAATAAATTGTTTTCTACATTAGACAGGGAAGATAGCCGATCAATTGGAATTCGTGAACCATAATGTTAGATCTAAATTGGACGAGATCAAGAGAGAAGAATTAGAGAGATTGAGGCATTTTGCTACAAAAGAGAACGAGTTGAAAAACGGTTTCGACTTGAGAATGCCCGAACACTTGGATCACACCAATACGCAAACTTTTGAAATTCAGGATTTGAAGAAATTAATTGCCAAGGTAACAAGTGAAATAAGATTATTGTTAAACATAAATAACGATGATAATACTTTTATACAGACTACCCAGGATCTGGCGAAAGCTGACAAAAAGAGAAGAGAACAGTTTAAGCAGCATGAAATGGAGAGGAAATACGAAGAACAAGAGAAATTAAAAAGTAATACTGCTACGAGTTGAATACATTGACTATTTATAATTGCAATACTTTCTAACAAATCTTTTTGTCACAGACATGAACGACGCAGAGAGGCAGAAGTACGAACAAGAATTACAGACGATGAAAGAGAAGCATAAACAGCACGAGCCTGTAAGTATACAGTATAATTCATTCACGTACGTTTATTTCTTAATACGTATTCTTTCCAGGTGCATCATCCGGGAAGTAAGCAACAATTGGAGGAAGTATGGGAGAAGAGGGATCACATGGAAACCGAAGATTTTAATCCGAGAACGTTCTTCTATCTCCACGGTACTGTATTTATTGTTTGTTTCTCCTAAAGGTGTAAGCTTTGCACGTTCAACGAAACGTTTGATCCTTTAGATTTGGACGGTAATGGCGTTTGGGATCAAGACGAAGTGAAAACCTTGTTCCTGCAAGAATTGGATAAACTTTATGCCCAAGGAGCGCCACAGGAGGAACTACTGAAACGAGTCGAGGAAATGGAACGAATGAGAGAACACGTGTTCAACGAAGCTGATCTCGATAAAGATGGTCTTATTAGGTACGTGTACTTTAACGTAGAATTCGAACGATGATTACTATTGGACATTCACTGTTCCAGCTACCATGAATTTCTGGAGCAAACGAAGAAACCAGATTTTCAACGGGACGAGGGATGGCAGCCGCTGGACGAGCAACAAATATACACGCCGGAGGAGTACGAAGCGTTCGAACGACATAAGCAAGAGGAAATACAAAAAATGATCGCCAAAGGAATTGTAAGTATCGTAGTAACAGTAGAAAATGTAGTTGAACCCAGTATCGTTTTGCATCGATTATGCGTATTGCGCATTTCTCCATGCTTCAATGAACACGTTTAGATAGTGGCATGTATGAAGTAATTAATTTTCGGGTGTGAAATCACGTGAAATGTTGCCTTCATTTTCAATAAATCATTTGTCAAAGGCGTAACGATAGTTCAAACGTTCAGCATTTTGTGTCCATTTGTGCATAGTGTTCTATTAATTTAACCAAGATTTGAAGATAGTGTGCCGTGTTAGTAGCGATCACATCGTAGGGTAGGAACATATTTACATTCCCTTGGTCAATCTTTTGTAACTCACATTGTTTGTAGTGTTTTTGTAATTGTGCACTTTTTGTTATTGTCATTAGCAACCACCGCATCCAGGTAGTTTACCTGCACAAGCTGTCGCGGTAAGTAATCCTTCAGGACGTATCTCGTCTAAAGCATGTAACAAAACTCCTATCCAACTCGATGATCATACATATTAAAAAGAGTTTTCCGCGAGCTTGCATGTTTGTATCATTGAAACTTCAGACTCGATCAGTTTATCGAGTTTAAAACCGCAATTCCGTTTAAAATTTTCAGTTCCCACCGCAAGGACATGGACAAGTGAATCCGAATGGTCAACATCCACCACAATATCAGAATCCGCNTTACATTCCCTTGGTCAATCTTTTGTAACTCACATTGTTTGTAGTGTTTTTGTAATTGTGCACTTTTTGTTATTGTCATTAGCAACCACCGCATCCAGGTAGTTTACCTGCACAAGCTGTCGCGGTAAGTAATCCTTCAGGACGTATCTCGTCTAAAGCATGTAACAAAACTCCTATCCAACTCGATGATCATACATATTAAAAAGAGTTTTCCGCGAGCTTGCATGTTTGTATCATTGAAACTTCAGACTCGATCAGTTTATCGAGTTTAAAACCGCAATTCCGTTTAAAATTTTCAGTTCCCACCGCAAGGACATGGACAAGTGAATCCGAATGGTCAACATCCACCACAATATCAGAATCCGCAGTATCAACAGCCGCCAGTCGTTCAACAACAGTATCAGCAGCAGCAACAACAATATCAGCAGCAGCAACAGCAGTATCAGCAGCAACAAGTGCCTGTTCAACAGATGCACGGCTTGCCTCAACAACAGTACCCAGGCCAGGTTCAGCAGCAAGGCTATGCTCAGCAGCAAGGCCACGTTCAACAGCAAGGCTATGTTCAGCAGCAAGGCTATGCTCAGCAGCAAGGCCATGTTCAACAACAAGGCTATGTTCAGCAGCAAGGCTATGCTCAACAGCAAGGCCATGTTCAACAGCAAGGCCAGGTTCCACAGCAAGGCCAGGTTCCACAGCAAGGCCAGGTTCCACAACAAGGCCAGGTTCAGCAGCAAGCCCAAGCACAACAACAAGCTCAACAGGTTCATCCTCAAGCTACGAATTTCCAGCAACAAAACGTAGCGAACGAGATACCGCAAAACGGCGGAGTGAACGCGCAGCAAAAAAGTAATCCGAGTCAATTGAACGTGCAAGCCGCGCAGCCCCAAGCGCAGCAAGATAACAGAAACAGCATACCAACGAACGAGAAGGTATAATTTTCGTTGTCAAGGTAATACGTGATGCGAATATCTGTCTTCGACTTGCAAAGAAAAAAAAGAGGAGTATCCGATTTCGTCTCTTGCATCTTTCTTCCTTACCGTTTTATCTCATCGATGGCATCTCCACACGATCGTATGTTAATGTCGCGTCCGTCATGAGAAAGACTGGCCAATTTATTTATCATGGAATGTAAATAAAACTGTTTCCAAGAAAAGCAAACACGTTTAAGGAATTATTCATTCGCCCCCTTATCAATCCGTTGCCCTTCCGACGCGGAATTCGCGTTTTTATCGGGAATAACAGCCGACGCATCGCGTGCCTCGAAAGATAAAACTCCGGTGCTCGCGCCGGGCCATTGGGAGAGGGGAGTTGAGCGATTCAGTGAAAAGAGATCGTGTTTAATTTCTCATATTTATTATTGCATACTGTTTATGTTAGTATATTACTTAGGTATACGTGCCAAATAGCAACTTAAATGTATGATTGCGTGATTCATCTGTTTGTTTCACCCGTGAAGCACGGATAGGTAGGTTGGTAGGTAGGTAGGTAGGTAGGTAGGTAGGAAGGTAGGTAGGTAGTAGGTAGTAGGTAGGTAGGTAGGTAGGTAGGTAGGTAGTAGGTAATGTAACGCTTACTCCACTATATATAAGGTGTATTTATAATTATAGCATATGTCTGTAGTCGGTAGAACGTCATCTTACATGCTAATCGGTAATAAATAAAAGAGGAATTCGTAATGGGTGACAGGTTTTGCTTGCATCCGTGACTAAAGTAAAACTGTATACGTATCGTCGAAAGCCCTCGTGGGAATCCCGAGAGGTGTTCCGGAAGTAGAACCGAGAGAAACAAACGTCGCTTCGCGTATTCGTCACGGGTACATTACACGTTTATATTAGAGCGTTTCCCATAAAAAGATACGCGCCCAACTAATCGTAGTAGATACACGGTGCGTATCGATTCAATTAATTCGAACTATCTACTTAAGAAGAAATACTTTGTTTTAAAATTAAAGTTAAAAACAATACGTAAAACTACGTTGCCGTCTGCAAAATAAACGTGTCCGCGTTGGTCGCGTCGTCGTCGTCGTCGTCGTCGTCGACGGACGGCCGGCGTTTACTAATCGAGATTACGAAAACTGAGATAACGAAGACAGCTGAGACGCGCGGGGTCGCGCGATCGGGGCCGTCGCGTGGGAATACGTTGATTATTAGCAGCGCCGAGGTAAAGGTTTCATATTAGGCATTCTAAATTTCGAGGTAAAAACCGGTTCGCCGCGAGGAACCCCGATCGCGATAACGCCGCCCGCGGTCGTCAATCTTTTTCGGTGAGCATCGCGAGGCACCGGTCAGAGGTCGACGCGTTCCACAAGTTTACTCGCGAACGCACTTTCAAAAATATTTATCGGTACCAAAGTGAACGCGTCCAGTAAAACATATTGCCTCGTCAGTGCATCGACCGATGCCACGCTACTACCGCGCTTACGATCAATTTAAAACGTAACAGGGGCCGAGGATCGCTTACCAACTAAAAATATAAAATATCTTTATACGCTCGGACAAATAAATATATTACAGATTACGATATAACAAAGATGAACCGTGTCGTATAATAATGTTGTATCCTTTCTATTTACAGTGAACGCGCGGTTGTGCTTGCTCTTCGCGTAGCATACTGTGTGTTCTCCCTTTATTGTTTAGTGTACCTGTTTCCAAGAACGCGTCTCTTCCCTGCCCTCGGTTTCAATCTTTTATCTCTCTTCTCATTACTCTCTTCTCCTTCGCCGTTTTCTCACCCCGTTCCGTCTACCGTTTCCTCTATATTTCGTTTCTCTGGCCGTGTACGTGTATCCTGTATACATGTACCTGTTTGTATCGTGTCGTGTATACGAGTATCGGTGAAGTATGGTCGAGTGCGCGTGTTTTGTGGGATTACTTGCCCACGGGTGGTTGTATGCGATTAAATAATCGGATTCGGAAAAATGTGCCGTTCTATTGTTCGACTAATAGTTTCTGTAAATTAGGATGCCACCTAGTTTATTCCTCAAAGATCGGTCGTTGCCGGCGGTGGAACGTCGGGTGGCCGGGAGATCGGTAACGAAGCCGTCGTCGCTCGGAATCGATCCCCCATCCGCGGCACCCTTCCATTTACCATTACATCCTGTAAACTAGCCGCTAAATCGCGAATCAGGGATTACTACGCTTTGTTATCCTTACAGCTTGCTCGGACTCATTTTCTCTCTAATCTCTCTCTCTCTCTTACTTTCTCTCGTTCGCTCGGTATTATCTTTCTCGTCACGTGAATAGGTAAATGCGGCGTGTTATGTCGGGTCGGTCATTGTTACAATACGACGTTACATCTCGAAGCTCTAAGGTGAAAATAAAAGGAAGGTTCGGCGCGGTGCGTAATGCGTTTCGTATATCCTGTTCTCGTGGTGTATCGTCGCGCGTTTGAGAAATTTGTTCGATGGTGTTCGTACGCGGTATGCGTCTAGCTCGCAGAAACTGCTTTCGTGAACGCGATCTTGACTCCGATCCCCGGCGGTCTCTCCCGCGACCTTTCACCCCTCTCGATCCGTCTTCGAGCCGCGCTCGGATTCCGCCGGTCGGTAGTAAGTCGAGAGGGATGGACGCGCGAGACGGATCGAGGAGACGAAAAACCCGGGAGACCGATCGATAAGCGAGCGAAACGCACAAGCCATCAGGACAAATGGGTAAAGAGGAGGTTCTCTCGAAAGTAGTAGTATACTAGCGTCACGCCCGTCCGTCCTTATGTTGCCTCGATAAAAATTCTAAGAGCTACTTTGTCTTCGACTCTAAGGTCCTTACTTTTGTCTAACTTAATTCTCTCCCCGTGAACTTTTGTTTCGTCCTCGACGACGTTTGAACGGAAAACTGCATCATCCTCCTTTCAACGTAAAACGTACATCCCAGCAGCAACCTTATAGCGTCAATATATATCCATTTTTATGTATATATATATATATATATATATATTTTTGTCTTCATTATATATTTATACTTTACTTTGTGTCTTATGTCAGTAATAGCGTATAAGATGTTTCTTTTCATTTTCTTTTGTCCACTTACACCTTATGTATGTAATATAAGTATCTTTGTGTTTTCCTCGTTATCTGTTCACAGATATATCAAAATGCGTAAACGAAAGATTCTCGAAATATCAGATTCCCTCTGGTTCAATTCAATTACGCGTGCTTCCCCCCTTCTGTTTTATCTTAGTTCTTTCTTTCTTTCTTTCTTTCTCTTTTTCTTTCGGTTTTGGTACTGTCCATATCTCCGCTCTCTCGTACAAGCGAATCGAAAAGAAACGTTTACGAGAATATGCCATTCAGGGTATTACCGGTGGTGGGTTGATCCAAAACAGAATTTTTGTCGGGTTTGCTTGTAGATTCTGTACATTCGCTCTACACGCACACAAAAGCTTCGTAGAAACATTGCGTAATGGCCAAAGAGAAATGNCCATTCAGGGTATTACCGGTGGTGGGTTGATCCAAAACAGAATTTTTGTCTGGTTTGCTTGTAGATTCTGTACATTCGCTCTACACGCACACAAAAGCTTCGTAGAAACATTGCGTAATGGCCAAAGAGAATATCTTCGTCCCGTCTCGTTAAAGAAATCAACTTCATTCGAAAGGAAGGAGAAACTGAACTTTTCTTGTTTCACTAAACATTTTCCAGCTCGTTCGACTCTATCCTCGACTAGAAATCGTGATGTCTTTAATTCATCGTGGAAATCGCGCAGTGCCTTAGAACACACATTTATAAGGGCGAAATGAAATATATTAATTTACGCAACGTTCCCACAAATAATTTTTTTAGTCATGTGTACTCGTATTTCCCTTTTTCTGCATTTCTTTTTTCATTACCACTTTTTTTGTTTTGCATAAACGATTCATTCGGTGACGCGAAATTTCGAATGATTCTTTTTTTTTTTTTCATCACGTACAAGTGGTCACGGTCTACGGGACACGTTAAATTTTTTTTCTTTGGAAGGCACTTACTACTTTTTTTTTATACAATATTAATTTTAATCATTTCCACATTCTCGCTTGTTCACATCCCCAACCTTTTCTCTCGCACACTCTCTCTCCCTTTGACTCCCGCCACCCCCTAACTCTTTCTCGCAATTTCGTTCGCGGTTCTTTGAATATATCTCATCTTCTTTTTTCCCAACCCCATCCCCTCGCTTTGACTCACGAATTTCTTCTGCTCCACCCTGCAGCGCTGGTTTCGTTCAAATTTACCTTCTCGTTGAACACATTAAGCCTAAATCGTAATAAAATCTTTTAAAATCGCGATCCCACGCGTCTTCCCTTTTATTTTCCCACCGTTTCCGGGCCCTCTCCCAATTAATTCCGAAAAATAAAACGCCGGAACATGTTCGCTTCGTCCAAAAATCTTTCGTATCAAGAATAACGCGTTTCAAGAGTTTTTTTTCTTTTTTTCTGCGAATCAACGTACAAATCACCGATTAATTAACGCTTGCTAATCGATTCTCACCCGAGACGTTCGTGCAAAACCCGTTAAAGCTTTCGCGGGGGAGTGGTGCGAGAACGACGTTTTCTTGTTTTCCCAAAAAATTGCCTAGACGACGCGAGACGGACAGCCTATACGTCCCGCTTTAGTTTTTTTTCCAAGAGCAAAAGCGAAAAGCGATGGTCTTTTCCTTTTACAGAAGGCCACTTCGAATTTTTTTGTCTTTAATTTTTAATACTTACAAAGAGTCACTCGAACCAGTGTGCCAACTTTTAAAAAATTTGCTTCTCCTTGTTTTTTTTATAGGAAGTTCCGGTCTCCCTGTCGCAAAGTTCTCATCTTCACTTTTTCTTTCAAAACACTCGCTCGCTCCCATTCTCTCCCATCCACACCGTCTCTCGTTCCCTCCTCCTGTCCTTGCGGGATATAACTGGATCGAATGCGAACAACTTGCTCGTAGAAACGTCGCACGAAATCTCTGAACGGTTCGCGGCAAGAACGATCGGTAACGAGAAGTAGACGCGTATTTAGCCGAAACGAAATTTTCGAGTAGAATTGTCTCTGCGACGCGCGATGGGGACGCACGTCGGTCAGAGTACGTCGAGAGCGTAGGCGGTTTCGTTACGACGACTACTCGGCACGCATCGTTCTTCGATTGTCGAGGATCGAGGGTCCCTTCGTGAAAAGTCGTAATGCTTACAATTTGTAAAATTTTGAAAAATAGCACGATCTTCCCGAAAAAGGCATTCGCGCGCAAGTTATTCCGTGTGTCCGTGTACTTCCTCATTCTCTCCCCCTCAGGCTCTCTCTCCCATTCTCACCCCTCTTTCATAAGCGCAACGACAACAACAACAACGACGATCATTCGCACTCGCACGCGCACGTTAATAGACATTTTCACCTGTTCCAAATTCAATGAATTTCGCGGTAGTGTCGCCATTTAATTTCTTTTTTTCATCGTTCCCTAATACTCTAAACCTTATAATTTTTATACTTGGCATACCCCAAATATGGCAGGAAGGCAATCATTACACTTAATAAAGTTACAGCAATCGGTTTTGTTCTCCGTTCGAACAACAACTTTTGTTCCTCACTTCCGTTCCGTGGAGATTTTTTTTTTTTAAATCGCAAGCGATATTTTGTACATGATCGTTCTCGTTGGATCCCTCACGATTTTCCTCGGAAGCGCGATCTTATCTTTTCCGTAATCGGCCCGTTCTCCGAACAATTATTATTATCAGACAGATTGGACAGCGTCAAGAGTGAAAAGAAAATCGGTCGATCTACCTTTCGTACTTTGTCCAACCGCGTGGCCGTCGCTTCCTCGATCGCGAGTTCCGACGAGCCGCGTCGCGCTTTTGAAATTCAACGCGAAATTCCTATACAACATTTGGCATATATTAACGTGTACGATTATCGTATATGCGTGGATATATGTATGTATAAATTCTCGGGCGCGTGCGTGCGCGCGTGCGACGCGCGGCCCCGCATTCCCGCCGGTCGCGCGTCCACGCGCGGCCGCGTTCCGCGCGCATCCGGACAGACCCCGGCCCGGTCGAACGAATACCTCACGATCCATTTTACTGCGTTGCAACAAGTACTATGCGAGTTCCAATCGCGCGACTACTTATGGAACATGGAACGTTTTCCCCTTAAAATATCTAACCGGTCCCCCCCCCGCTCGGAGCTCGATCGAGCGACCGCGATCGGTGCCCGTAGTTGGAAGCCGGGCTACTTCCGATCGCTCGCCCGACTCCATCCCGTTCATTTTTGATTGTAAGTCTCGAGGGCGATCGATCGCTCCTCGATTTTATCTACTGCAGCGTCGGCACGAGGACGAATAATCGGACCGTCCGAAATCCGGAGATGATCGTCACGGTGGTCGGGATCGTTCTCGATCGAGCCACGTCTCCGACCACCGCGCTCGACTAATCCACACAGCTACGTCCTGTTAGGATCGCGACGGAAGCGAACGATCCAAGCGATCAGCTCGTTAGATCNGACGAATAATCGGACCGTCCGAAATCCGGAGATGATCGTCACGGTGGTCGGAGACGTGGCTCGATCGAGAACGATCCCGACCACCGCGCTCGACTAATCCACACAGCTACGTCCTGTTAGGATCGCGACGGAAGCGAACGATCCAAGCTATCAGCTCGTTAGATATCGAGCCGGTCCCGCTTACTATTCGCAGCGCGAGTCCGTAAGCGGTTCCAGCTTCACGGGGATCTTGTCCTTGTCCTTGAGACTGTGCGGGCTCTTGACGAGGTCCGCGATGTCCTCCTGGAAGAGATTCTCCGGCCGCGGGCTGACGAAGCTTCGCGCCGGCTTGTAAGTCATTCCGCTGACGCCGATGCCGACCTCCACGCTGCTGGGTATGTGTCCGGGGTCCATCAACGGGCCCAGGGGACTCGACAGCGGGCTCTCCATCGGGCTCTCCGGCGGGCCGCCGGATCCCGGACTGGCCAGGCCCAGATTCAACGGCGAGTTGCCGTTGTTACCTCCGGGACCACCGCCGCCGCCGCCGTTGTTACTCCCGATACTCGGCATGCCGCTGTTGTTGCTGTTGTGGTGATGCTGGCTGGCCTGCATCGCTGCCTGGATGTTCGACGAGAGGCTCGTCGAAAGGTTCGTAGAAAGGTTCGTCGCGGACATCATGTCGTGCTGCTGCGAATGCGCCGCGGCTACCATGCTGCACATTTGATGTCGCAGTCCTGGAACAATCGACAATTACCTCGTATCGCCTTGTCCCAAATAAAATGAATTCCTAGAAGTTTATTCTGTGTTATCGCCTCGACGACGTTTCGACGAAGCCTGCGATTTTTAATTTCAGCGAGAGATTTTATACGCGGCAAGAAAGGAAGAATAGGAAGAGTGAATAAAAAACGATGCACCGAGGCTTACCTTGAGCGACCGCGGCGACCGCGGCCGCGGCTGCCGCTCCCGGGCTAACCGCACCTTCGGGACCGTTACAGGCGGCGTAATTGGCCAAACTCGGGTACATCGGGGTCGGCTCCTCCTTGACGATGTGCGGAGAGTGGCCGTCGCGGAACACCACGGCCCGGATCACCCCGCGGATGTGCTCGTCCGGCCAGACGCCTAACAGAATCCTCTGCGGTCTGCCTCTACCTTTCGGACGAAGATCTGAGCAGCCAACAAGTCAGTGAATAGTATTTGGGAATGGTACTCGGCGACAGGGTTACTCGGGACCAGATTGCCGTTTATCGAGTTCAAAGACCGATTTTTAACTTGTCGCACTTGTTTACCGATTTGTGGCTCTCTAATTAAATAATAATTCTTTATTAATTACGTATGATTTGCCGTGTCGTTAGTACTTTGTCTTTATATTTCATCGTCGCGAGGGAAAGTAGAGCAAATCGAGAATCAGGATTTGTTGATGTTTCAGAATTAAGGTAGATGTGAGCTTAGTCGAGAAACGGCAAAGTCGCGAGGGTAGAGTTAAAATGGCAACTAACACTCACCGGCCCCGCCATCGGCGCTCGGACCCAGCATATTGTGTACCCGATTCGCGTACAGCACGAACGTCGGGTAGGGGATGTCGTATTTTCTGTAACAGAAACAGAAACAAACACGTTCAGAGTATACCCGTGTAAAATTTCTTATCCCTAGGTGTCCATTACATCTTGTCCGATCGTGTTTTCTGCAATGTTCGAAGATCGCGTATCCGTCGAATGGATCATTAGTAAAGGAGAGTTCGTTGATCCGTCGCGTTAAGATTGGCAGTGGAACGCGACCGTAGGAACCGATCGATTCTCGTAAAGATTATCGGTTTAGCTCCGCGAAACGCAGAGCTCGATCGAGCACAAAGGGAACGAACCTTCAACGACGACGCGTTATTACGCGTCGCGCGATACGCGTTTTACGATCGGGCTGTAAAAGTTCTTAAGTTGACCGCCTCGACGAACCCAATGGCCGATTGTTTTCCCCGTGTTTTGACCTATTTACATCGACCGCGGCGGCTACCGTTCTCCCCGTAACTAAATCGCTCGAAACTTTTCCACGCGAACTGTTTGTACCAGCGGAACGAAACAAACGTGGATTTAATTTCCGATGAAAAATAACCCGCATCGAAAATCGTACAACCGCGAGGTTGATACTCCGCGGTCCCCCGGAATCCGTTAAACAGTAATCCCGGCCTATTATCGAGCCGTTGAAAATTTGATCGGTAAACCAGCGCGTTACCGCGTTAAAGGAGTACCCGTCCGATGAACTGTCTTAGTTTAATTTGTCCCGTCGCGCCGCGAATATCACTTCTGATAATGAAATTTTTCTCGCCCGGTTCATCCTTAAACAGGAATGAACGTCTGACGGCAGATGCAATCGGGATCCGTCCCGATTAAATAGCGACGCGACGCGATTCTTTATTCGGTTATACGGCGGCGGCGGTTCGCCGATCGCGATACCGTTTAAAAGTTAAGGGCGCATAGATTCGAGGCGTCATCCGGGACGGGGACAATAAAATCAGAATTTCGATCACAGCCGAGTTTCGCTTCATTATATGTATTCATTGAGAATCACTCTCGGCTCTATTTCGAGAATACCTCGACCGCGAGTCAGTCTCAATTCCTCGTCTATCATTGATTCATTTTTTGCAATATGTACAAGCGTTTGTCGAGGCCATTCTGCCGATCCTAATTTAGAGCGTTCGAGGATGCTGTGCATCGGATTGCAGAATTTTATGCAAAATGAAACTGCTCGTCGAAAATGTTCATGGAAATTCGCTGTCTGAAGTCGCGAAATGACAGTTAATAAAGTGAAAATGTGTAATTACCTCGCGGCCTGACTCAGGGAGAGTCCTTCTTTCAGGACGCTGAAGATCGCCTCCGCCATGGTCTCCGGTCGCCAGGACTTGAGCGGGCCGCGTTCCCGGAAGCGTAAATTGTGCACCAGGCTCTGGTTCGTGTTCCAACATTTTTGCCACATCGACTGCAGCTGATACTGGTAGCTGTCTGCTAGTTTACGCCACCCGCGCAAAATAGAAAACAGAAAAAACACGCTGTTAGTAAAAATATTTCTAGTCCAAGGCGAGTTTTAATGGCCAGCTGCGACCGACCTTTCGACTTTGCCAGTCATAAGCGAACAAGACATACGCTCATTGTATAGATTGTAAAAAAAATTTATACTACGATCGGCGCGATGATTAATACGAGATCGATTTGATATTTCGCGTATTATTCGATCGAATAATTCGTATAAAGAAAATGTTTAACAAATACGTCGGATCGTATTAATACTTATGACGGTCGGCGTGGACGATCGATGGATCGATCGAAAGGCCGGCTCGCAGCGTGCGTCGTCGTCGTCGTCGTCGTCGCGAGAAGGTAAACGGACGCGCGGTTCGACTCGCGACAAAATTCAATCGAACAGAATCGAATTCGATCGTATATTCGACGAAACCGATGCAATTATAAACGTGACGCGTGCATATAAATAGGATAAATAACCAGACGTGGGTTTCGTCGAGCGACGAGCGTGCGTCACATGGTTCCTTTGTAAGTAGCGGTAGCTGGTGTAACCTGCGAACAAACTGTGTTGAGGCGAGGGGGGAAGGGCGGCGTGTTTTGCGGGGGAGTACGGGGGGTGAGAAAGAAATAAGCGGGGAAATAAACAGTCCGGCGTACCGTGGTACGATTAAACGTATCGATTGTATTATCGTTGGCCGCACAATCGTTACAAGAACGAGAGAGAAGGACAGAGTTCTTAAAAGGAATAAGCTCGGTCGTTAATAAGAAAATATTTAGCTTAACGTTAAACGATAATCGCGCGGCGGCTCGCGAGAACCGCGGCTACGAGGAGCGTGTACCACACCGGCTCTCCTATACGCGCCGGCCACGGACGGCTGGCTGCCTGGCCTCAATTCGCAACGATTATTTAATAGTTTACTTATTGGGTTTAATTGAGCATCCTCCAATTTGACGATTAATACAATTAATTGGAAAGAAGAGCGCGCGCGTGCGCGTGCACCGACGAGCGCACGCGTGCACCACGCGATGGAACACCCGCGAACGCGTCCCCGCGTCCTCCTCCTCATCCTCCACCTCCTCCTCTCCGTACCCCGACGAAACGAGCTTCCTTCGTTCGCGTCCGACTTCATTTACATTCGGAAACGTAAAAAACTGTTGACGAATCCTCGCGGACGTTTCCGCTGATTAATTCATCTCCGATCGGGAACACGCAATTGGTAAAAAGTCTATTATATTCGTTAAAGCCAGAGATTTCAATGCGCGTGCGAAACGGGAATGAAAAATTGTTGTCCGCGTCGGAGGAGAGAGAGAGAGAGAAAGGGAGAGACGTCGTCGTCGGGTGGTCTCCAAAGCTTAGGAATGTCAGTCTACCGTTATCTTCGGCGAAAGATCAATTAACGCCGGCAGCAGCGGTACCGTGAAACTATCGCCAAGTGTGAACCGCGAGTACAAACGAAAAGGGGGAAACGAAACGATACATAATCGCGGAGAGGTAGCGCTATAGAAAATATCTTTCTATCGCCGAGGAGCTTAGTCAGTTTCGGCAAACTAATCGTGTCTCCTCGGCGCGATTAAAATCTATCTAAACCTATTAAACGTCTCGCCTCGACGATTAAGTTAACCAAAGGGAATGTGAGAAACGTCTTCTGTTTAAAAAGTTTATCGACAGTTCCGAAAGTGAATTTGACGCGCGCGGGGGGGACCGTAACGCCGTCGTCGATTCGTGTATAAAAATTGGAACGTTATCGAGTTACAATATTTCTCGCGATTTTTGCTGCGCGCAAAATACACTCGATGTCATTCAACCGTTTATTACGCAACGCCCATTGCGTACGAATGGTTCGCTTTAACGACGCACGGGTCGGAATTGGTTTCTTTCGTTATGGTACAAAAAATCACTCTCCAAACGGCGAACGATTACAAGTCTAACAAATGTACAATTAACTAACTTTTCGAGTGATGACTCGACCCTGGAATGGACTGCGGATAGATCTCGGAGCTTGAGATTCGTTACCCGTAAACGGCGTCGTTTAGTTTCATTAAATAAGTATGCACGATCGTGCACAATAGAATTTTATAAAAAATATTGAACGCGTATATTAGTTACGCGCGAAACGCCGATCACACATTCAACCGTTTATTACGCAACGTCCATTGCGTTCGGATACTTCGTTTTGACGACGCACGGATCGAAATTGCTTTCTTTATGGTACAAAAAGTCACTCTCCAAACGACGAACGATTAGAAGTCTAACAAATGTACAATTAACTAACTTTTCAAGTGATGACTCGACCCTGGAATGGACTGCGGATAGATCTCGGAGCTTGAGATTCGTTACCTGTAACCGGCGTCANAAACGCCGATCACACATTCAACCGTTTATTACGCAACGTCCATTGCGTTCTGATACTTCGTTTTGACGACGCACGGATCGAAATTCCTTTCTTTATGGTACAAAAAGTCACACTCCAAACGGCGAACGATTAGAAGTCTAACAACTGTACAATTAACTAACTTTTCAAGTGATGACTCGACCTTGGAATGGACTGCGGATAGATCTCGGAGCTTGAGATTCATTACCTGTAACCGGCGTCATTGAGTTTCATTAAATAAGTATGCACGATCGTGCACAATAGAATTTTATAAAAAATATTGAATGCGTATTGGTTACGCGCGAAACGCCGGTCACAGATTGAAATCAGAAATTATCGTTTCGATGTAAGATCGAATACTTGGCACTTTGGTCGATCGATCCGCAGTGCGAGCGTCAGTCGAGTCAGCAACTAAAAACAAGGCTCGAATTCACTAAGCTAAGTGGAAGACGTCGGGCAGAAGGCACTACCTTTTACCGTCGTAATAATCGTTACCCGCAATATATATTATTATTGCCATAATCGTTATCGTTATTGCTACTACTTATCATGGTCCCTTTAGGAAGAGTAAGTTTCGAACGCGAACCTTCGGAAGAATCCGCGTGGAATGTGAGATATATCGATTCCAGAGGAATCGGGGAACACGATTAAAAGTTTTAATGATTCCCTTCGAGAAGGAAAAGGCACGTGTCGTGAAAGACGTTTGTGGGCGACTCGCGAATTTACACCATTTGTATTTCTTTCGATTTCGTTTCACCTCGATCCGGTTCAAGTATTTTAGATCATTAACCCTTTCGGGACGGGCGTTCTGTCCGCCGTGACACTTTCATTCTACGAGGTGCCGAAAATAACATGTGGTCAGTTCTCTTTTCTATGAAGATTTACCTAAGCGTTAAATAAATACTGTTCTTAAAAAAGAATCTTGAAGAATTGTCTCTTATTAACTCTAAATTTCATTTACACAAACAGATTAGTACATGGACGCCATTGGCGTTTGTCTACATATTGTCTACATATTGTCACGAGATGCATACCGGATATATCCGGCTCTCGTACCGAAAGGGTTAAGGGTTCCGTAAAATTACACAATACTTAAACGATAATTTAGTTCGCGCACGATCTCATCCCATGGGTTTCACTCGATTTTCCTGTCCGACGTCGATCGAACGGTGTGGTGTAAATTCGCCTGTTATTGGTCGTTCTCGTTCTCGTCGTTGAAGTATAACGATACTATTGAGTGTTTTTTACAAAACGCCCACCACCAACGGAACCCGGACAGTCCGTTGAAGACGAAGTTCGGGTCGCGCTTTCGCCTGAGCTTCTCGACGAAGTTCAGGATCGCGTTCAGTGACTTTTTGGTGCGGCGATTGTAAGGGCTGACGCTGATGTCGCAACAGAACTCGAGGACGGCCGTCTCCTCGGTCGAGTTCAGGCCAGCCTCCTCGAGCACCATCATCCTCTTCGTCTTTCCGAGGATGTTGTCGTACAGAGTGCCTTTCGGTATTCCGTATTTGGTCGACGCCTGGGTGAATCGCATCTTCTGAGTGACCACAGCCTCGATCGCTTCCTGGAGATCGTGCCTGGTCCACGTCGGCGCCTTCAGCTTCAGCAGGCTCGAATAGTCAGCTAGAAAATAGTCACGGATTTCGACTTTTTGGTTTGTCTCTTTCACCCTCTCTCTCCTGGCCGCACCTAATCCGGGCCGAACACGATCACCGCCCCGGTACGCTTTAAAGTCGCGAAAAAAATAAATTTACCGAAAGGGTATGAAGGGATTATAACGCATCGCGTGTGGTAATTAGTAATTTCGAAGAGCGGGCTTCCACTTTGTTCCCTGAAATGTACTGCCGAGACAGCGAGCTGATTAGGCATACGAGACGAATGCGTCGTTAACGACTTACCTGCTATACTAGACGTGGAGGCTCCGAGCCAAGCGTGGGACGATTCCAACAACTTGGCCTGTAACAGAAACAAAAACGATCTGGTTAAAAATCGGTCATTAGAAGAAAGCTTTGTTCTTTTTTTGATTCTCAGTCGTTATAATATCTCTTTTTCCTTCTTTTCTTTTTTTTAAAATATGTAAATATGTAAAAGGGTTAATTACCCGTGAATTAAATAAATAAAAATCGTGTCGACATTTTTATAGCATTATAACTTAGAAATACGAGTAATAGATCAATGGGGAGAATGAAATTTTTGACGACATGAGGTGACGGGCCTCATTGGAGATATCGAATCGTTAGGCGGTAATGGAGTCGGCCAGAGGAAAGACGGATCGCGGAGAACGGGGGCTCGCGTCTCTGCCGACAACTTTACTAATATGCCGGTTTTTCCCAGGTATCTCTCCAAAGGGTTGCGAGACGGAAGCGCAAGACACACGCAAAGTTGGTTCATTTGAAAAGTTCCGGTCCGCGATTTTCGCAATACCGCGAGAGATCGTCCCGGCGCCGCTTTAGACTTCTCATATATACCGGAATCGTTCTTCCAGGACTGCACTCTCACGGCCCGGCTGACTTTCCAAATTAATTTTTAAGGGCCGAAGGGCCTCGTTCGCCTCTATCAAACCCTTTCTCTAACTCGTTCTCCTAAAAACTCCTCTCGTCCCTCGTCCTCCTCCCCGCGGATCGAGAATCGCGCGAGGAACTTTCGGCGACGCGGCGCGATCTTCTTTTTTTTCCGAGCAACCGCGGGGGAACGGGTCGGCCGTGGACCCGCGACACGCACGAGAACGGAAATAACAAAAGGGGTTAATAATAATGTAACGAGACGACAAAGGCAAAAGATAGGAACGATAAAGCTTATTCTATTGCCAGTCCAAATTCGACGTCCGGAGCGATATTGTCGGAGCCGAGCGTTCGAGACAATAATAATAACGCTTATAATAGCGGTAGGTGCGGCTGTGCGCGAGAACCTTGAACGCCGAGATAAGGCCTGTGATTCGTTCGACGTTCCTTCGAGATGACGGTGTCTAATTTATTCAAATCGCCGGGGGCATCGCGACGACTCCGGACGGACAAAAACGTACAAGCCGCGCCGGTCTACACCCCGTTCGCGAGTGTCTTAGAACGCTCCTAATCGCGAACACGGCCTCGCGAACTTATAAGAAATCGTACAGATCTAATCGGACAATGAATCACGGACAATTTCCATAAATTTCAACTTCGAGCACGTGTAATTATTTCCTGCGTTCTTGAAACTTGTCAATCTCAAGTGGAACTCGTCAGCAAGAAATTTAATGCGAGCTTCGTATCGGTTGGAATTCATTGAAACTAACAGAATCTTCTGTCGTTTGTCACAAAAGATTATAGTTTGTATCGATCTACGTTGAGCATTTTTATGTCTCGTCAAAATCAAGGAGATGTATGTCTTTATGATAAGAGGAATAATTCTTGAAGAAACGTCGATAAAAATATGAGATAATCTCGAGGAAACCGCAGAGCGTGTGTCGGTGAACTGGGTTTGTCACAGACACGAGTAGATCGCGCGCAAGCTGTCACAAAAGATGACAATTTGTATCGATCTACGTTGAGAATTTTTATGTCTCATTCACCAAAATCAAAGAGATGCATGTCTCTATGATAGGAAGAATCATTTTTTAAGGAATGTCGATTAAAAAAATGAGATAATCTGGAAGAAACCGCAGAGCGTGTGTCGGTGAACTGGGTTTGTCACAAGCATGAGTTGATCGCACGCGCGGCTTGTGTCACAAAATACGACGATTTGTATCGATCAACTTTGGCCATTTTTACATCTCGTCCGCCGATACGAAGGAGATGCATGTCTGTATGATGGGAAGAATAATTTTTGAAGGAGCGTCAATAAAAAAATGAAAGGACAGTCTGGAGGAAACCGCAGAGCGTGCATCGAGTTCGTCTTGGGGCACGAGTTGATCGCGCGCGCGGCGCATCCTGTCGCGCGTGCATTTTTCATTGTCTCGTGCGGCCGCGTTGGTACCCGGGGTAAGCTTCGAGGAATATGCACGCTCGCGCGGCGTGCACGCGACTCGACGCACCGACCGCCGCTGCATTAACGAGAAAATTGCTCGTCGCATTCTTCCGACATTTTTTCCTCTCCCGTCCCGCCGTTCGAACCGCAACGTCCTCGAACGATTTCCTACATGAAATACCTACGTCCCCATACAAATATACGGCGAACGCATATGCAAACGATGGCCGCCCGTCACATCTGTCAAATATTTGATATCGGTGACCGGCAGTGATTGTCTCAATTGGAAGATCCTTTTAAACGATCGAACGAATTGTCCCAATAAAATTCGATGAAATTCGTCTTAGCGCGAGACCGTGCGCGACGAAATATTTTTAGCTCTCAGGAGAGAGAGACAGAGAGAGAGAGAGAGAGAGAGAGAGTACGGCGGGTTTAAAATCCGGCGATAAACAAAAGTCGGAACGGAGGAGACGTACGAGCGACGAGGAGCCGGGGCCTAATTAAGAAAGGCTTCGAATTCCCGGACATTCTCACGTAAAATCCTGTGAACCTTCAGCGAGAGGAGAATTTACGAGGTAGTCGTCTATCGTTGCTAATTCCTGCAAATATTTGCCGGGCAAGGATATAGGCGTGGGCGAAATGAATAGGCGCGTCGGTGGGATGAGAGAGGGAGAGAGAGAGAGAGACGTATGCGTGTAACGGGGGACTCGCGAAGGGACGAGGGCGAAGGCTAGAGACGCCCCACCGACGCCGTTGACGTCGTCGTCGTCGTCGTCGTCGGGGCTCCCGTCGACCGGGCTGGAGTTTCACGCGGCAGAATGCACCGCGCCACGGCAAATTTCTAATCAGATTAGCGCGGATTAGCAAAGTTCGTTTGTTCTAATGAAATTCGTCTAAATTAACGTCGGAAGAGGGAAACGCTGCCGCGCCGCCGTACCGTTCGAGGAATACCGGAGAAAACGGTGGCGAGGGAACGAAAACTACGGATGAACGTCGAAGAACTCCGCCCAAACGTTTGCCTAGAAATCATTGATCATCGTTTCGCCCCCGACGTTCTCGTCGACCGTGAACCGGGCCTCGCTTAACTGACAGAGCAAACGGACAAAAATCTATGCAAATCTGATGGCAAGTAATGGTAATACTCTCCTAACGCCAAGTATCGATGCTAAGTATTTGCAAAAAGAATTCTATATTTGGACATATTGGGCGCAATTCGAGAAATGCAGAACCAGCAATAATAATAACAATAATAATAATTTTGTCACGCAGCGTCACATGTATGAATTATGAAGATCTGTCTTGGAGTCCGCGAGAGGAACGAGGAGGATCGGGACGCGGGAGGCTGACGAGATAAGGAGGAAGAGAAAGGGGTGAGCCGGCGCGTTAATTCACTGGGAAACGGGTCGTGCAAAAACACGCGCACCCAGTCACCCCGCGTGCGTAATTCACGCGGATACTCCACCCTGCTCTCGCCCCTTTCGCACGCGCGCACGTTCATATTTTATTCACCGGTATCGCGCTCGAACTATTCCATCGATAGTCACCACGGCGCGCGCTTAAGTTTCCCTCTCTGTGCTCCGGTCTTCCGCAAACAACGCGTATTTTATTCATCCCCGTGCCGGACGCGGCGAAAACACGAAAGAACCGCGTGTCATTTAACCCTCTTCCCTCCCAGAAGTTTCCTGTCCAAAAAATCTGGCAAGTGTTCCAAATTTGTAATTGTTAGAAATGATGTCGCGGTTCAAAGACTTAGATATTCTTACGAAGACTTGTATATCCGTAAAGATTGAAAGATAATGGTAAATTATATAATCTGACAAGTGTTAGAAATTTGTAATCTGTAGAAACAATGTCGCGATTCAAACACTTACTTATTCTTGTAAAGACTTGTATATTCGTACCGATTGAAAGATAAATTATATAATCTGACAAGTGTTAAAAATTTGTAATCGCTAGAAACGATGTCGCGATTCAAAGACTTACTTATTCTTACGAAGACTTGTATGTTCGTACCGACTCAAAGATAATGATAAATTATATAGTCGTGTTAAATTCAATTAATCCGTCACTCTCTTTATTTCGTGGAGTTAGGAGGAATTAGCAATTTGTAAGAAATCAGTGGATCGTGGTTTTTTAATCGGATCGAGGTCGTCTGGCTGATTCCAATAGTTTACAATTTACAGAGGTAATCGAGGACCAGAGGAACAGAGAGTCCTGTTGCATCGACTGGTCATTATCACTTAACGAACCGTTCCGGTTCGATCGTCGACTCGGTTTTTAGCAAGCTTTATTTGTGTACGACTCTGTACCCGACGAGAGCAAACGGTTCTCCCGTCCCTTCCTGCGCCCTCCCCCGCCGGCCGTTTCGCTCGTTTTCACGAGTCTCTTGCGCTCTTCGCCGCCGGTCGGTCACTGCTTTTTCGTCGTTCCGTTTTATTTCGAGCGGGACTCTACAGGTAGTCACGTACGGTCGATGGGAAGCGGCCGTCCGGATAAATCCTCCTCTCGAACAGAGTCGGATCGACGCGACGCGACGAGATATGTTGGCTTCGGCCGAGAGAGCCAGCCAGCCCGTTACCCGCCACCGTATCGCCACGGATTTCACGCGAAACTTTCTCCGACGCGTGTTTGGCCACGTGTCCGCCACTCGGATACTTGTTCCACTTCAAAGCGCACCGAATAGGATTTTCGCAAGCCCGTAAACCTCTCCGCACCGGCCAGCGATTCCATTTCTCCGAATCGCCTTTTTCCCTAATTAATTATTCACGACGCGCGCGGATCTAATTATTGCGTATGGTATACGTTCGTACAAGATCGACACGTCCCAGTTTCGATCTTTGATAAGAATTCATTAATTCGATAAGCCTCGTTACACACGGGATTCATACGAAACCTCGATTAATGAAATCAAATAATAGCCACTTAATTCGTACGGTCATAGCTCTTATCACTGTCAACGGTATGATAAGAATTTGTTCACTCGACAAGCTCTATCAGTTAATGAAGTCCAGAAATAATTACTTATTTCGCATGACTACTGGTTCGTTACCGGGATAGATATTTCCTAGAGAAAGAAACTCGGCAAACAATAAATAATGCATGGGAAAGAATAATTGCAGAAGGCGAGGAGGCATTTGTATTTGCATTCAGCGGAGTGCGTAAGCGTTTCTTTTCTTCCATAGGAGAGAGGCGAAGTTAATGCCCGGCTGAATACAGCTGGGTATAAATACGTTTTCCCTGTATATTATTTCAGACGAAGTTGAGTGGCCTCGCGCCCTCGAAAATCCCAATCAATTCACGGTTTCGTAGAAGAAAGCACGTTGCCGATTCGATTCTCCGAGAAGCGCAATTAGAAAATTATATAACAATCGTCACAGCTTTGAAAAAATGGTTTTAACATATTCAAATGAAAACTAAATGAACAGAAATGGAATCCCNTTATATAACAATCGTCACAGCTTGGAAAAAATGGTTTTAACATATTCAAATGGAAACTAAATGAACAGAAATGAAATCCTNATATAACAATCGTCACAGCTTTGAAAAAATGGTTTTAACATATTCAAATGGAAACTAAATGAACAGAAATGTAATCTTAATCAATTTTTTCCCGGTTTCATAGAAGAAAACTCGTTGCCGATTCGATTCTCCAAGAAGCGCAATTAGAAAATGACATAACACTCGTCGCAGCTTTGAAAAAATGGTATTAACTAACACATCGAAGTGGAAACTAAATGAACAGTTCGATGCGCTTCTTCCGATCAGCAACACTTCGAACCCACTCGTTCGTTTTATCACGATTGACAAAGGGTGGTCGAATTCCTTTCGTCAGACTTACTCGCGAGCCTTTGATTAGAATGTCGGCTAATCCGTCGTTTCTATAATCGACGGGCCGCTTTAATAATATAAGGAACGGATTATCCGTTGAATAATACGGGGAGCGACTTCGGTGGTCGCGCGCGCGTACACGGGCGCACGCAGTCACGCGTGTCCCGACGCGAAGCGAGGCCCCCGGTCGCCGGTCTCTCCTCTCCTCGGATCGGGGGTGTGTTCGATGCCGTTAGGAATAGGGATAGAAACGTGTACCGGGAGGGAGCTAGGACGGGGGCCGACGGGGAGTATGTGGAACAGTGCAAAGCGGAGTAGAATGGCGAAGAGAAAGGAGGGCGGGCGGGGGCGGCCAAGGGGGGCGACGAGGGGGAGGGAGAGGCAGGTCGAGCCGGCCAGAGAGCGGAGTTAGCGCGCGATGTTAGCTCGCACGTATGTAGATAGAGTACTGAACTATGTATTAGAGTCGTGTACCTTCCGCATAGATATACCGGGGTTTGTACAGTACAAGATTTGCCATTGGCGGGGCCGGNTTTAATTTCCTTAAATAAGCATGCACGATCGTGCACAATAGAATTTTATAAAAAATATTGAATGCGTATTGGTTACGCGCGAAACGCCGGTCACAGATTGAAATCAGAAATTGNATGCGCTTCTTCCGATCAGCAACACTTCGAACCCACTCGTTCGTTTTATCACGATTGACAAAGGGTGGTCGAATTCCTTTCGTCAGACTTACTCGCGAGCCTTTGATTAGAATGTCGGCTAATCCGTCGTTTCTATAATCGACGGGCCGCTTTAATAATATAAGGAACGGATTATCCGTTGAATAATACGGGGAGCGACTTCGGTGGTCGCGCGCGCGTACACGGGCGCACGCAGTCACGCGTGTCCCGACGCGAAGCGAGGCCCCCGGTCGCCGGTCTCTCCTCTCCTCGGATCGGGGGTGTGTTCGATGCCGTTAGGAATAGGGATAGAAACGTGTACCGGGAGGGAGCTAGGACGGGGGCCGACGGGGAGTATGTGGAACAGTGCAAAGCGGAGTAGAATGGCGAAGAGAAAGGAGGGCGGGCGGGGGCGGCCAAGGGGGGCGACGAGGGGGAGGGAGAGGCAGGTCGAGCCGGCCAGAGAGCGGAGTTAGCGCGCGATGTTAGCTCGCACGTATGTAGATAGAGTACTGAACTATGTATTAGAGTCGTGTACCTTCCGCATAGATATACCGGGGTTTGTACAGTACAAGATTTGCCATTGGCGGGGCCGGACGGTCTGAAATCCTGCACAACGGGTGCTCTCGAAATCCGCGCGCGGACCTCTCTCGCGGCGCGCGTCATCTAAACGATACTTTACGAGCCGTGAAAGCTCCACTGTCGCCCATCGCTGTTATCACGGATTAAACGATTCCCGGGAATACTCGTAAATTTCAAAAATGTTTCGGCCATACGAGCCGCGCGCGCGCGCGCGCAAAAAGAACGTCCCTGAAGGAACGAATTTATTTGGGACCGGGGGAGAGCGCGCGGATCTAATCTGCGGGACGCGGGAGAAGCGAGCGGGAACAAAGGGGATGAAAACGATGTAAATTGCCTAAGAGAATCGAGAGACTCGATCGTGCTCCGAAAGATGCTCAAAAAGCAGAACGCGTTTCTCTTCTTTCTTAAAGCGGAAGCCAGGGGGAGGCGCGCGGCGGCTCTCGTCCGCGAGCGAGAGGAATCGAACTTACGGGACGAGGAAAGAATCCCGGGGAATTGTAGACGCGGTACACTGTACGCGCGCACCCCAACGATAATTAAGATAAATAAGAGAGAGAATCGAAGGCACAATGGTAGGTTACGCTCGTAACGCAAGGAAAACAAAGGCGAGAAGGAAAGAATAATACGGTCGATTCCGCGGGGGGGAGAGAGGAGAGCCGGTCGAAAGGGATAAGACGAAAAAAGAACCGGGGGAACGGCGGCGAAAGAAAGACGGAGGCAGAGAGCGGCGGCGGCGGCGCGAACGACCGTAAACTTTAAATTTACGAAGTGATATACACGCCAAACATCCGGTAGATATTTAAAACCCCGGGTTTCACTAAACTCAACAATAACGTTCGCCGCTATTTCGGGTCTAGCTGGCTCGATTTTCGCCGTATACCGCTATAACCGTTTCACGCCGTTCGAATCGATCCAAAACTTTTTACCAATCCGATGTTACCTCGCCGATTAGTCTTTTACTACCTCCGCCGCGGCCGCGAAACGTTTCGCTCGGCTCCACGTAAAAATCGCGGACCGATACCCTCCCGTTCTCCTCCGCCAGATACGATCGTCTTCGCGTATGTAAAAAAATGTACGAGAGAGCCCGGTAAATCAGGGGATAAACAGCGAACGTTGTTCCGAGCGTTTTAACAGAGAACAAATTTGCTTATCGTTCCGGCGGTTTCCGGTGAAAGCCGAGACAAACGTTCAGAGAATTTCGACCGGCGCGCGCTCTTTTCCTTTTATTTGAGCGAACGCATGTTTTATAAATCACCTTTCATCCGGTAATTTCTTGGAGCCGGAAAATCGCAATCGCCGCCGGTCGTAACCCTTTCGTCCGATGAATTATGCACGGCGTTCGGAAAAATAATGCTACGGTTGATAACGTATCGAGGTGGATGGTCGCGCGATTACGAGCGCGGTCGCTTATAAAAATTGTACAGCTCGATTCTACGCCGGTGGTTTCATAATCGTATCGCGACAAAGCAAATTATTCTTTACGTTTCGAATTTGATCGAAACGGCTATTCCGCGCTGATCGATACCTATACAATTTTTCCCTATTTCCTTTTTTAAAAGCTTTTTCCCCAGGGTTCACCGACCCCTGGAGCTCGCGGCGAAATTTTTACACTGCGTCACTTACGATGACGATTCTTATCGATTCACCGAGCACGATTCACGATCGACGCGGGTACCAGACGGATATGCACGACCGCGGATGGGACGAATAATTTTGTTATACGGTAAGATCGCGACGATCGACGATCGGCCCGTATCCGCGGGCAATTAACGTGCCCGATTCTAATTCGAGCCGATTAAAAGCACGACGTCCCGTGCAATATCGTTCGAGCGCTTTAATTTAATGCGGGGTGCCGACTCGATTGAATCCGAATCGATTCCCGGGCGCTGCTACGATTGGATTAATCCGGCCGATTAATTCGACAAAAACTAATTCGTTCGTACAAATTATTCTAACGCTCGAGCCCTCTCGACGGCGGCGCCGTCTTCGAGTCGCTTGCATCGAAGCTTGCCACGCGGCTCGTGGCAAGTTTCAAATGTTTATTCAATTATTTATCGGCGGAGATGTTCTATTTTAGAGAAAAGCTGCGCCCGAGACGGGTCCAAGTTTACTCTATTTTCGAGCGAACGAGAGAGAGAGAGAAAGAGAGAGAGAGAGGGGCGGCGGGATTCGAGTTGAAGAGGGTGACGTTCGGTAATCGCAGCCGGCGTTTTGCGCGTGGATTTGCAAAATTGTCGATTCATTATTAATTTCGGCGAGACGGATGCAGCTAGAGGAGGAGGGCGGAGACGGGAAAGGGCGATGGGCGGAGGGTCGCGAAAAAGGGTAGCGGAGGGCGAGATAGCGCCGCGCGAGGGGGTGGACTTCTAAATTCATCACTGGACGACGAGGACGTTGCCCTCCGGCGAGAGTGGGTATATATATATTTTTTAGCGGAGCGCGGGTACCGCGATTAAAGAGTCGAGAACAAAAGTCACCGTGGAGGCAACGTAATTCCATCCTTATGAATCTTCTATGCTTCTCTTACCGCGTGCCTCGAGCCCCGACCGTCATATTCCACGGCTTTACCGTCCGTTTCCCGCTTTCCGTTTCCACGTTTCCCGCGCGATCGATCTCGAATTCTATAAGCCCGCATAATTACGCGCCTTTTTTCGAATTCCCTTCGCTCTCTCCTGCGACCGATTCCACCCCCGCCGCCCCACCCCTTCCACTGCCGAACGATTTTCCCTCGTAAAGGGAATCGACCCGCTTCCTCGTCTACGAAACCCATCGCTGTAACGAGGATCGACAGCGGGACAAAGCGCAACGCCGACGAACCGATCCCGATCGTTCCTCGTTCTCATAAGCCTCGCGAATCTTAGACGATCGTCCGTCGGAGAACCTGATTCGCGACACTTCCCGGCGTCGAANGAATCGACCCGCTTCCTCGTCTACGAAACCCATCGCTGTAACGAGGATCGGCAGCGGGACAAAGCGCAACGCCGACGAACCGATGCCGATCGTTCTTCGTTCTCATAAGCCTCGCGAAACTTAGACGATCGTCCGTCGGAGAACCTGATTCGCGACACTTCCCGGCGTCGAACGGGAATTATCGTGTATCGCTCGAAGGAGCATAGAAACGGAAGAAGAGGTGCACGCGGCGGCACGTGCCGATGAAAAATCGAATGAAAATGTAGAAGAAAAAGACGCGTCGATAGGCCGTCTCTTTCCCCGTGTGGTTGCTTTTTCCTCTGGATCGCGCGAAGTCATCGGAAATAACGCGATTAACTCTCGAGCCCTTGGGGAGCGAAAAAGGGAGAGAGCGAAGAGCGAAGAGGATTTTTCCCGACCGCGTTGTCGTTCCTCGGTGATACTAATCGGTGCCGCATCACTGACACGGTATTCAAAAGCCCGATTCGTTTATCCCGCTCCATCGACGTTCCCGATCGTCCTCCAAGGGCACTCGTCGCCGCGTCCCATCCTTTCCCAGAAAAAGAACCCGTTTCTCGCGCCGAATATACAACCCCGTTCACAAGTCTCGGCTCCTTCCAATTCTCCACTGCTTCCGACGCAATGATTAAATACAATTTTATCGGAACTACTCGCGACGCACGATTCGTCACGGGATTATTATCCCATGAAACCGCGAATTACACGGTTTTGAGATTACGATTATACGGCTCGCCGTCGGACTTGTTGATTATGAACGGAGATGTAGCAGGAGTGTCTCGTTTGAAAAGCAGGCGAATCGAATTTCTTCTATACGGTCAATCGACACCGCTCTTGTGCTTTTTCGCCTCGGTAAAGATGCCTCCATTTGTGGCTCACCCCACGACTTTCTCCCCGCGCAAACGAATCGCTCTCCCCTCGTACACGCTTGCGGTATGCGCTTCTCTCGCGTGTAGACACGCGATCCCAATCGTCTAGTTAACCGGATCAAACACCGACCGGTCCAGCTCGCCTCTCTTCAAAACTATTCCATCTTGAACAACGTAAAATACAAAATCGCAATCGAATTCATAAAAAATTTTATCATTGAAACAAAGAAATTGTATTCGATGACGTTCGAGTATCGGATGAGATCGTCTAAAGAGAGAGTACGACGTCGTTTTGCAATCAAACACATCAAAATGTTACCATTGAAAGAAATTTACTTGTACTCGATGACGTTCGAGTATCGGATGAGATCGTCTAAAGAGAGAGTAAGACGTCGTTAACCGGATGAACGGTTTCGGTGTAAGGGTTGAAGAGAATTCGGAGCGAAACGGTTTCGATCGACTTAGCGGTTAGGGTTAGAGGATAGGATAGGCTCGAGCATTATTCGTACGTGCCTGTGTCTCGGTTACGCGGGCTATCGATTCCTTGGTCGGCTTGCCGAGGGGGTAGGGGGTAGTAACGTTTCCCCTCAACGAAACACAAACACAGGGGCCTCTCTCGCATGCATGCGCGACGCAACCCCATGGTATGCATTCGATACGCACGTAGGTAGGTAGGTAGCTAGGTACCTGCCTCTATACTCTCTACACCGAGAGGAAAGAGGTCCCCGTATCAAGCGATCGATGTTTGATTGCACTTTATATCGCGTTTCTCTGCTGCCTCGCTACACCCTTCCCGCCTACCTACGTCCTTCCTCTCTCTCTCTCGATTTCCTCTAATTTCCTCTCGTGCCCCCTTTGACGCGGGGGCGGTAGATTTTCGAAAAACCTGTCCCAATGAACGCTGCCGTTCGTCCGNACGGGAATTATCGTGTATCGCTCGAAGGAGCATAGAAACGGAAGAAGAGGAGCACGCGGCACGTGCCGATGAAAAATCGAATGAAAACNGATTTCCTCTAATTTCCTCTCGTGCCCCCTTTGACGCGGGGGCGGTAGATTTTCGAAAAACCTGTCCCAATGAACGCTGCCGTTCGTCCGGAGAAGAAACGGAGCGGGGTCCGTCGTTGATCGATCAAAGGCGAAGAAAGGGTGGAGGGAGAGAGCCAGGCCGGAAAATCGGCGCCCTTTGACGCGGGGGCGGTAGATTTTCGAAAAATCTGACCCAATGAACTCTGCCGTTCGTCGAGAAGAAACGGAGCGGGGTCCGTCGTTGATCGATCAAAGGCGAAGAAAGGGTGGGGGTAGAGAGCGCGGCCGGAGAATCGGCGCCGCGGAACGCGTAATCGGTAATTAATTTGACGGGATTAGACGCGAGCCGTCGCGGTTTCTTTTTTCGCGGTTTCACCGGCCGGACGGCTGATGGATGATGCGCCGTATATTTCGCGGCCGCAAGAAAGGTAAGACAGGCCTCGGCATCTATCACGGTGGCTCGCGGGGTCCGCGAGCGTAAAGGGAGCACGGACGCGAGAAAGAAAGCAGAGCGCTATTAATAGCCGGGCGAGAGCGAGAGGAGAGCGCGAGAGGAGAGGCTCCGATGGTAGTAGTCGCGTCGGCGGATCGTAATATCAACGGCTGCGAGGAGGAATGTTTATAACTATGATAACGTTCCCAATAATCTATTTCCCCGGGTAATACATTATACGCCGCGCCGCCGCTGGATTTCACCTACACGGCACGGCCGCCGCTAATGGCAAAGTTCGGTCCCCGATACGGACGCGAAAATAATAGTTCAGAGACATCCCCCCCGACCCCGCTGCTTACGCCGATAATCCGTCACCGGACGCGTCGTCGAATCAGTTTCGTTTTTAGAGTGGTTCGTTAGCGCCCGGCCGCGTCACGCGTTTTTTTTCCCCGCTCTGCGTCTTCGGACGCACGACGTTCCCATCCCCTATAACAAAAATACCCTTTCTAATGGAACGGATATTTCCTGCATTCGTAACGACGATGCCGAATTTACGAAAAACGCGTTGCTATAGATATAGCATTCCGANCCCGACCCCGCTGCTTACGCCGATAATCCGTCACCGGACGCGTCGTCGAATCAGTTTCGTTTTTAGAGTGGTTCGTTAGCGTCCGGCCGCGTCACGCGTTTTTTTCCCCGCTCTGCGTCTTCGGACGCACGACGTTCCCATCCCCTACGACAAAAATTCCCTTTCTAATGGGACGGATATTTCCTGCATTCGTAACGACGACGCCGAATTTACGAAAAACGCGTTGCTATAGATATGGGATTAAAAAGTGTTTGTCAGGGGGCGGCGAGGAGTCGGTCCGCGCGGACGACGAGGGGTTGGACCGAGCGGAATCGTCGTCGTCGGTCGTATCGAGTACGGGTAACCGCGAAAAAGGTGGATTTTGCTGGCGCACGTATAGTCGGGGAAGGTTGCTCAACGCGGCGGCGTCGTGGTTTAATAAGGAGCTATCTATAGCGGAGCATTATGTTACCTCGATACATCCGTGAGATGAGACGTTGCAATATTAATGCGTCTCATGAAATATTCGTCGCCGTCTTGCCATTCATCTCGCTCGCGCTCCGTACATTATATAGAGGGCGCGGGTGCGCGGGTGGCCGAGGGAGAGAGGCAGCTGGAGCACAAGCCTAGGGAGGGCCCCCGGGCCGAGGGGAGAGCGAGGGAACCGAGGCCGAGCGAGGGGAGCATCGTCCTCTTCGACGCCGCCGACGCCGACTATTTCTCGCTCGACTCGCTCCTCACGACGAATAAGTACCAGCGATTCCTCGCCTGGTCAGTCCGCGTACTTACTCGCGTTCTACCTGTCCGATTCGTGCATAAAAAAAAAAAGATCGCATCGGTTTCGGTAGTCGAACGAGGGAGGGACGACGACACGAGGCGTGCTCGCAGTATCGCGCGCCGCAGCGCACTGCCCTTCAAAACCCGAAAATCACCGGGCGATCTTTCTCTGTGGACGCGCATGCGTTTCGCCCGCGAAAAGTTTCCCAGCTTTCCATTGAACGTGAATCCTCCGATCAGCCGCGGCCTCTCTCTCTCTCTCCTCCCTCGGGGAGAGACCGCCGCGAGACATTTTTCACGTCGGTTTCTGTCGATTCCCAGGTAGCAGGTTGAGAAAGAGCGGCCGGACGTCCGAGGGGTAGACACGGGACGAGGGAAAAGACCGGTACTAACGGCTGTCGAGAGGGAGATGACGGAGACTGTCGGCGAACGGGGTTGGGCAGCCGAGAGAGGGTGAAAGAGAGAGAGAGAGAGAGAGACGGGAGGCAGAGGGTGGGCGAGGCAGGGGCGAATGCTAATATTAAAAGTAATATTTCTCGGCCCGTCCGCGGCGCGGCACCGCGCTCTCGTTCTCCGCAGTTCTATTTATTTTTAATATAAATTAAACAATTTATTTTCCGGCGGCAGGAGGTGGAGCAGGAGGCGGAACGGAACGGGTAGAGAGGGCGAGAAACGCGCCGGCTACTGAAATAGAGAAATAATGCCGGGACTGCAATATCGAATGNGAGTGGTTCGTTAGCGTCCGGCCGCGTCACGCGTTTTTTTCCCCGCTCTGCGTCTTCGGACGCACGACGTTCCCATCCCCTACGACAAAAATTCCCTTTCTAATGGGACGGATATTTCCTGCATTCGTAACGACGACGCCGAATTTACGAAAAACGCGTTGCTATAGATATGGGATTAAAAAGTGTTTGTCAGGGGGCGGCGAGGAGTCGGTCCGCGCGGACGACGAGGGGTTGGACCGAGCGGAATCGTCGTCGTCGGTCGTATCGAGTACGGGTAACCGCGAAAAAGGTGGATTTTGCTGGCGCACGTATAGTCGGGGAAGGTTGCTCAACGCGGCGGCGTCGTGGTTTAATAAGGAGCTATCTATAGCGGAGCATTATGTTACCTCGATACATCCGTGAGATGAGACGTTGCAATATTAATGCGTCTCATGAAATATTCGTCGCCGTCTTGCCATTCATCTCGCTCGCGCTCCGTACATTATATAGAGGGCGCGGGTGCGCGGGTGGCCGAGGGAGAGAGGCAGCTGGAGCACAAGCCTAGGGAGGGCCCCCGGGCCGAGGGGAGAGCGAGGGAACCGAGGCCGAGCGAGGGGAGCATCGTCCTCTTCGACGCCGCCGACGCCGACTATTTCTCGCTCGACTCGCTCCTCACGACGAATAAGTACCAGCGTTTCCTCGCCTGGTCAGTCCGCGTACTTACTCGCGTTCTACCTGTCCGATTCGTGCATAAAAAAAAAAGATCGCATCGGTTTCGGTAGTCGAACGAGGGAGGGACGACGACACGAGACGTGCTCGCAGTATCGCGCGCCGCAGCGCACTGCCCTTCAAAACCCGAAAATCACCGGGCGATCTTTCTCTGTGGACGCGCATGCGNGTATCTCGCCTTGGCATTGACCCGTTTCGCAGAGATTTTCTTCGCCCCGCCGCCGTCGATCCCCCGCTGCTAATTACTATCGACTTGCGATACACTTAAAAATTCCGGTAGCCCTTTTCACTTGTCAAGATTATGAAGACACCTCCCCCCCCTCCCCCAAGCCGGGGGGAACGAGAGCAATTTCGAAGGAAACAATGGACGCGTCGAGTCACGGCGGCGGTTTACAAAGCGAACCGTGGCGAGATTGTCCAGTCCAGCGAAAAGGTTCGCTGGCAGAAGTAAGTAGGTAGGAGGGAAGGCAATGCACTTTATGATCGAATATAGCGAACAGTCGAGGGGTTAGAACCGACTTCTATGTATAGAGCCGCTCGAATCATAAACGGCCTGTGCTCGCTTTCTATCTCAGCTTTCGTTTCTACGGGCCTCTACCCATATTTCTAACGCTGCTGCCCGCCGACCATCATTTCCTATAACGAATTCTCTCGTCACGTTTCTTTCGCGTTTCGCGTACCGCCTCTAAGACCGCGTTCTAAATCGCGGATTAGACGTTAGTAATAAACCGGCCGCTCGTAACACAAAAAATGGAACAATTTTTTACAGTCTGCCATCAATAGGGGTAATCTCACAAGACAAACTGTTTTCAGGTGTATAAATATTTCAGACGTACATAGCGTATTAACAAATTTTTTACAATAACTCGGAGCAATTTTTTACGGTCTGCCTTTTGAGTCTGTCTTGTGAAATTTTGTCAACTGTACGCTAAAATTAGTCTAACTCGTGGTTGGCAGACTGTAAAAAGTTGTTCTTAGTTACCCGGTTTAATTGTTAAGTAGCATAAGTACGCTTCACTCTTATGCTCGAAAAAAACCGGCTGCCAATAAACTTTTAATGGATTCTGCAATCTTACCACGTGTTTAAATAAATGGCAGACTGTAAAAAGTTGTTCCAAGAAACTACTTTCTTTTGCCAACTAAAGTTAATGTTTAAGTACGCGTTAACACGTACCGTAAAAAATTGTTCAATTTTTTGTGTTACGAGCGCCCGGTCTATAAGCCCGCGTTCTAAACCGCGGATTAGACGTTAGTAAATAATCGAGCCAAGACGACGACGACGTCGTGGAATTGAAAATCTGTTAGTAGGCCGACGGAGGTAAGCGGTCGCGAACGACTTACGTGTATGCGACGTGTATATCGAGAAGCTTTAATTGGCGTTTCATTACAGCACGCAACACGTCCGCAGATAAGGATATTCGAACACGATAAGGGATCTGGAAAATCAGCGTCCCTTTTGTCACTCGGCGCGTGCCAACGATCAGGAGTAATCGCGATCGGGAGCGGTTAGGCACGAGCATGCCTTCGCTTAGCGTGCCGGCTTTCTATATATTTCCTTCTTTTTTTTTTTTTCTTCCGATAAGGGCTCGACGAGCGTGTCGCGGTACACGCCGTAAAAACTCGCGGGGCAAAATACGACGGACGGGAACGTTTTTAACGGCCGTATCGCGATTAGCGTAACGCGTTCCCCGCGATCCCGGCCCCGATAAACCTTTTATCTCGCTGCCAATTACTTTATTCCGCGGATGTTGATCATCCGTTAATGAGCCACTTCCTCGATTTTACGGCTCCGCCTACGAGGAACGCCACGGGAAAATCTTCAATCTGTTTCGGGCGGGACGCGTCGCGAGTATATCAACAGATCTGTTATCTATTAATTTTTATCGCCGACCGTTATACGCCGTCGTCCGTCCGTCGCGTCGACGGTCGTACTCGTACGAGGCATCGATCGCCGTGCGAACTCGTATAACGATCATCGGGGCAGAGAGCTCGCTAACGAATGGCGGCGAGGGAAATGTCCTAATTATTACGGGAAGTCTAACGTTGGAATTTTTCCGATAGGTAAAATCGCACGCGGCGGCGGCACCGACGATCGGAGGGGAGGCGGGCGTCGCGGCGCGCAGGATCGGGGCTTAATCCGCGTAATTACGATGCGAGAACACGAGCCGAAGGGTCGAATCAATTTATCGGCTTAATTCGACTGCCGAATCGTTTTCCGCGCGAGGATTATACGCGCGGCGGCATTC
>SMSR01010964.1:14064-32566 GCA_019453355.1 Ceratina japonica | reverse complement strand
GCAGTAACTCGGATTTTATGAATAACGATGAAATACTGCGGCAGTTTCGACTTCGAGGAATACCTCGGGGAAACGGCTGCTACAATGGCGCGGTGTGATTTAAATGTCCGTAGAGCATAAATTATATTTACGCCGCGACGCGCATTAGTCGACTCCGCGCTTCAGTTTCGCGGGTGATGTCACGCGTTAGATAAAACAGCGGTGCCGGGTGTCATCGGAGTTCAAAGAAATCGGGCGGGACTTCCAGGAGGTTTCGATCAGCGTTCCCGGTGACTTCGGGGAATTACGCGAAGTCGTGACGTCCGTTTTAACAGATGGCCGGACGGTCTCTTCTGATACGATCCTCGGAACAATCGAAATTCTCGCAACGCGAGTACAAGTGTGTCCCGATCGAAAGGCGTCGTCCTTTGAACCGAGTCTCTTCCCTTTCTACGAGCAGAGACAATCGAACGGTGAGTTTCCATCCCGGAGGAGAGCCATCGCGTTCCAATTGTGACGGTCGCCGAAGAATACTTGTTGATTCGAGGCTATCGGACGAGCGCACAAAGGATGGGTTTTAAAAAAAGCGAGGAAATAAGGACGCGTTCGTCGATTGGGACGAGGCCTCGTCGCGAAGGGAAGGGCCGATTCGAGAGCCCTTTTTCGCCGAAGAGACCCGGAGGAGAGGAAAGGGTCTCCGGCCATGTTGGGACGACTCGGCCATTTTTCGGGCACACGCGGACAAAAAAGGCGGTTTAGGGGAGCCCTCTCGGTGAAAACCGCTTCTAAAAAGGAGGACCACGTCAAATCTGACAGGCAGAGGGACGAGGGGGCCACATATGGCAGCGTAAGGGCCGAAAAGGGCCCGCCTCGTCCCGATCCCGTTTGAAAAAGAACAATCCTCTCCGCGCGCTCTCTTTTTCTGCGGCCGAGGGCGCGTGTTCCTCCTCTCCTCTTCCTCGTTGCTCTTCTTCTTTTTCTTCTCTTATTCCCTTCCCCCGTTTCCTTCTGTCGACTGTTTCGTAAGCGACAGAGAGGGCATTCATTCATGCACGCATTCTCAGAATGCACGCTGCACCGGTTGATGCGTTCAAAGTTCCTGGCCTCACAGGTCTCTCTACTGGTAATTCTTATAAAACTACTATAATTTCGTCTCTCTCACGTCAATTCCTCTTTCGTCTTCTTCTATACCTTTCTCTGCTCCAAATCCAAAAATAGGAAACAAGCGACAATGCCTTTTTCGATTTCTAAGCGTTTTTCCACCCCAAATCGTTTCCCGGAAAATCGTTTTCGTTCGTACATCGGATTCGAACGGAAGTGGTCGTCAATCGGGTCCGGTCCGACGCGTCCCGACGTCCGCATCCGTCGGTTCCTCTGGTCTTTCTCTCTCTCTCTCTGCTGGCACATCCCGGGAACGGAAGCATTTTCTTCCGACGTATATCTGCGTATGCAACGGTACACGCACACGTTCCCTTAAACGGTGTCGAGTTACTCGTCAGCCCGGAGAACACAAAGCTTATGTAAGTACGTCAAGAAGTTTCGATCTTCGCGGTGTGGCCGCGGCCTCCGCCGCCGCCGTCCCCCTCGTCTTCCGTGTTCCGCTGGTTCGCCGCTGATAAAGTTTCAGCCTGGTAAAGACAGAAACGCGTACTGCGTTCTTTTTTTCCCAACGCAAGGCCGGTGACGAAACGTTTGTTTTGCAATCGCCGATCCCCTCGTTCATACCGACCATTATTATTTCTATAATAAATTAACATCGGCTCGTTGTTCGCGTGAAAATCGTGTACCGGGTCGGACGATCGTTTCGCAATAGCGAATCTTATGTAAGACGATACAGAATTCGTAAAGCGTCAGTCGTTAGAGGAACTATGGTTTTTAGAATAGAATCAACGCTTCGTTAGTTTTATATGTTTATTAGGAACAGCTCGATGCGTACTCGTTAAAGAGTGGCCAAAAAGTGTGCTGCTCGACCAAGCCAACGCTCCGTCTTGGTCGCCCTTCCCTCCGGGGGTTTTCCGAGAAGACCACCTCGGTTGGTGCCCTTATCTCTCCCAAATAAATACTTTATCCCGCGTCGGCTTGTGGTCCGTAACCAAGCACGCGGGCCCAGCGACAGGGCATCTGGTCTTCGTCACCTCGCACCCCGGCCGCTAGAAAGCCTATCCGACTTGGCATTTTCTTACACTTATTCTCTCGCCCTCGTGTTCTTCGCTAGGCGGTCCTCAAAAATCCCGCGGCCTGTCAATTACAGTAACTTATTTAACTGTCAGTCCGCGTACCTCGAGACGGGAAATTTACGACCGGTCGCGTCTGCGAACTGAAATGTTTGCACGGCGGCGATTTTGGCATAGGAACGCGCAGTTTCTGGCAGTCGTGGCCAGATCGCCGGCGACCGGATTCTTCCACGGGATTTTCCCGCAGAAACACAAGCCGATCGGCCGGATAAAGCGCCATTCATCTCGCCGCGCGATTTCCATTCAACCACCACCAGGGACCACCGAACCGTTCGTGATCGATAACTCTTCCGGCAATTCGTCTTCCGTTTCGTTATCCGTGCTACGCTCGTAATTATCGCGTCGTTAATCTTGTTGCTGGATACGCGTACGCTTCTGTTTCCAATGACGTCTTCGAATTAGCCACGGGCTACAGACGATTCTTTCCTATATCAATTGAGATTAATCGCTACACCGGTCCCGTCCATTAAATTCTCCGAGGACACCCTAGGATTTAATTCGAAATCGTAAAACGACAGTTTCCACATATTTAAACGACGAGATCGTCCGCGTTGCTTCGATTCATAATCGATTCTGTGGCGACTTTGTACTTTGTGCCACTACTTCATTACAATGTAACGTTAGAATAAGATTTTCCTTAGGCCCTTTGTTTCATTTTCGATCTATCGCCAACAAAATGCAGCGGCGGTTGTGCTAGATCTCAGCAAGTCAAGTCCTGCTTGGCTGGTATCTATGTTTATAATTCTGAGTTCTTTCTTTCGTCGCCTATTTTTCTTACTATCTCTATTCTTTCTCTCTTTTCCTCTTTGTTAAACTATTTAGGTTTAGTTTTCGGAGCTTCGACTATCGACGTTCCAGAGTCAGTCTCTGCTAATTGTAAGTTTCGACGCGGTACACTTGTACGTGACGTTACTTCACCTGCAAGACAAATAAAAAAAGAGGAGTTTATTCTTTAATAAAATATGCTTATCTACTCCACCTCCTCAATATTCTATCAGTAAAAAAGTCCACGATTCCTTATTGAAATTAATTTACAAGTCATAACTTGATAAATATCGGTCGCGTCGTAAAAAAAGATCGGGTCGTTACGTAGATCGCCTCTTGAATTCCCCGTCTCTCGTCGATCCGCATATTTTTCACTAAAATAAAGGACGCGCTCTGGGTGTTCCCACTCTCCGGCGGGATTGACTCGGTTTCACGCGGCGGGATCGACCGGCCGCTCATTGACATGATCATTAACCAAAATCCCCTGGGCGGCAGCGCGGTCCCCGTCACGGTTTCCCCTTGTTCCTCGGTGGAGAAATTCGTCCGTTTGTGCAACACGCTCGTCATAGACCAGACTACCGAGTGGCAGGTTCAACGTAATCCGGATTAAAGAACTCCGAAACATCGAAAGCGTTTTAACGCTTCCTTCGCCTTCGGGCTTGTTATTCGACCGTGGAACTGCCGAGTTTACCTGCTCGCGATTATTATCGCTCTGTCACGCGTCCCTCGATCACTAACTGTCGATCGGGTCGTCGCTGTCGAACGTGAGGTGCGAATTTCTGATCGGTGATTGCCTTCTCATTAATTTCCTTCTAACGGAGCGAGATCGATATCGTTAATCCTTAATACAGCGATTAAGTAAACCTGGTTCCGCCCGATTTTATTGAGGGAATATATATTTTTCTGACGCGTCGGTCGGAGGGATGATTCCGAGGGTGATAGTTCAGGTATAAGGGGATCGGTGGGCAGCTTGAGAAAGTGGCAAGACCGAAGTTTGTAAACAAAGCCGATGTGTACACGGTAGGCCGCATCCTCATTATTTTAGGCCGAAGAAATTCTTTCCTATCTGCTTATGGAATCAGCTGCCGGGCCCTCGTTCTTTTTCCACTCTCGTCCGGAGCTACCGACCGGCTCACCTGCCGCCCGGCCTGGGCCCAGATGAGTCTGGGCCTCGCATCGGTGCGTTTAGGAAAAATCTGGTCGAACGATTTTCAATTTGCCCTCGAAGACGAGTTTGCCTTCCTGCCTTTTCGACGCCGCCGGCGGTAATCCAGCTGGTGGCGTGTTTTCCCGAAATCCCTTCTCCCGAAAAACCGTGATAATGACGAGTCTCTGTAATTCCCAAAATCCCGGGCAAAAGACCGATCGTCAAATCGTTTTCATCGACCGAGAAACTGGAATGGAACGTCGTTGAATTTGGTGCGAAGTGAGTCGTTCAAATATGAGACGTCGGAACGGGCCAGGGGATTGTTCGTTTTTTTTTTCCCCTCGGTTTTAACTAACGGGTCTAATAATATTGTCTCGCGTTTCTAACGCGGCGACTCGTCGCAATCGGATCGCGTCTCCCGACGAGAATAGAAGCCGAAATCTCAGATCTTCTTGGCTCGGGCTTTTAGTCGGCTTTCCACTGGCCACCGCGTGGCTCTCCCTCCCTTCACCCCTATTCATCACCGCGTCTCCCTTCGTGGCCGTGTAGGAGATGTACGGACGCGTGTATAACTCGCGGGACGCCGCGCCGACGATCATTAGAGACGCGGCAAGTATTACGCCCTCGGAATTCCAATCTCCACGGCTCGAACGCTGCTAATCGAGCGGGTCGTGAAAAATCGTTTGAAAGTCTGGCCAACTCGCGTCTCTCGCCGTTGGCCAGAAATCAGTAAGACGTGACGTCGACGATTTTCATCGGAACCGAGATAAAACGCTGTTTCAACTTCGTTTAGGATTCAGTCGAGACGCCGAAGCTGGACAGGCGCGGACTCGGCAGCCGGTCAACTATTTTTCTCGAAATATCGTTATACCCTTCGAGCATACACCGATTTTTACGTAAACGTTTTGAACATCTCTATTCGTCCCCGGGCCGTAAATTTATTTAAATCGAGCCGTCTATAGACGGGAATGAAAAATCGCGAGGAGACGAGGGGATCGAGTAGGTCGTTGTAAACTGCAACTTGTAATTGAACGGACATCGTGTCCCGGCGAGGGACAACAAGGTTACGTTTGGAACGAGGATGGGTGGGTGGCGTTGTCACGCGTAATGTCGTGTCAGGCGCGCGCGCGCGCGCGTGTAATTGAAGACACCGGCGCGATACGTTCTAAACAAAATGCAACGAGAGCCTAGAGAACCGATGATATCTGTCAGTACCGTCGGGACGCGACGCCAGTTTCGTTTCTGTTATTCTTCTGGTGCCGAGGCGAGGGAGGGCCGGATCAGCATAATTCGTAATTTAATTTCCCGATAAATTCCCGATGGCGTTATCCCCGACGGACCCCGGGCCCGAAATGAGATGGTATCGGCTTGCGCGATTCCACTAATTCGCGTCTAAGTTTATATCGTTCGGGAAGTGGAGAGCAGCACGGGGTCGAGATAGGATCTCCCGTTCTCTCCGCCGCCGCCACCTCCTCCTCCTCCTCCTCTTCGTTCCGCACGGTTCCGATCTTTTTCTACCGCCGCGGCCGCCTCGTAAAATCGGATTATATCGGCTCCGTCGCCCCTGCGTTGTCGCGCACTTTATTCGAGCCACCACACGATATCGCCGCCCCTCGTAGCAAATGACCGGGGTCAGGGTTCGCGGCACCCGGTAATCGCGTTCTCCTTTGCGAAACCCGCGCCGTTTCTTTCCAACGAAATTTCGAACCGAACTTCGCTCCTCGTTAGAGATCGTCCGAGTCACTCGAAGATCTCGTTACGCGATTAATCAGAGGATTCAAAGAAAAATTGTCCAAGAACCTGCGAAGGTGGATTCGCGTTTTATCGATCGGTCGCCTCGAAATTCCTGTCGCGGGATCGATTCGTCGAGTTTCCGAAAAACAGAAACGGGAACGGATTCACGCGACGGGACCGTGGAGATTCTATCTCGACGAGGACGAGCCGAGCGCAGGATTCTTCGACTATCTCGAATCGTGGGGCCATAAAATAATGAATAGTCGAGGATGTATTAAAGAAACGTGTGATTTTGTTTAATGTAACGAGTGTTGCGAATCGACGAGGGACGCGCGATACGAGGAGAGAGGGAGAGAGAGAGAAAGGGCGAGCGGTAGGTGCCGGTGGTCACGGGACCGGCGAATAAACGTCCGGGGCACGCGATGAGTCACAAATCCTAATGAAAATAATAATGCCCGAAAGATTCCGTTCTCCTCAGTCCACGGCGCGGCGTGCAACGCGCGGATAAATTTACTGCGCGATCTCGTCTCGGATAAGGCATACCTGGGGACACCTCGTCCGGGGGTTATGGACCCGGCCATGCAACGGGTGGCACGGAAAGTACCGGTGGAAACGACCCGGCCGGCCCCCCTCGTTCCCCCCGTCGTTGTTGGAAACCGCGTCGTTCCACGTGTGGGATCCGTTGCGTCGCCTCGCGTCTCGTGGAAATAATTCTTGTCTCCGGAGAGGACTCCCATGCGACCGGGACCGGGACGCCGGGATTTTCACCTGCCGAACGGATTTATCGCGTTCCCTCGCGGTCCGAAGAGGCGCGGGACGTTCCCATCTCGGACCTTCTTCGCCGTTCCGTCGATTTTTTTCTACACCAGGTCCTCTCCCCGCGATTACGATCGTTTCAACGCTCGATCGTCCTCTCGCCGTTTTTTTACGCGAATATACGTTCGTCCTTGTACGATTCCTCTTTGTAACGGGACGATCGACGATCGGCCTCGACGAAAACGCGACGTCCGGAAGACGAACGTCGCATGGCAGTGGGAAACGGTGCGTTATCAGTTCGGTAGCCGGGGACCGGTTCTCGAAAACACCCCGTAGACGAGTGTCGTGGCACTTGCACCGGAGACAGTGCCGTATCGCGGCGGCCGCGTCTAAACGACTTGTAAAACAAGCGCTTAACGATTGCCCGTACCTGGACGCGGAGAGAAAGAAAGAGAGAGAGAGAGAGAGGACGGAAAGGTGAAAGCCGGGGAAAGAAGTCGCGAGGCCCTCCGGTCCCACGTGCTTCGGCTTCGAGGAGGTCCAGCCCGCTAAATCGAGTTTACGAGACGACGCCGGTCTCCGCGCTTTTTATTCCCATTGTCCCCCAATCGCGTCTGTTCCGCCCCGAGCCTACCTACCACCCTTGATTCACGTCCAAGGGCTCCGCTCTATGCGCTTATTCGCGANCCCGTTGTCCCCCAATCGCGTCTGTTCCGCCCCGAGCCACCCTTGATTCACGTCCAAGGGCTCCGCTCTATGCGCTTATTCGCGATAGTTTACGCATCGACGCTAGCATTATCTTCGACGATGTTATTCTCTTCCGCTTCTCTGCCGATCACCGGCCGGCTGCTTCCAGCAAAGTACGATTGTTAAAACTTGCACCCAGTGTGCGCTATCGTTGTTTTTTCGTTAAGAAAGAGAGACTGTAGGACTTCGGAATCCATAAAGCATGTTCTCGTTGAACATGAATTTCCGTGACCGACGAACTGAATTAAAAATACGAACCCTGAGCAGAACAAAAATAATTTACACCATCGTGACTCATACCGCTTCATAAAAATTAAAAAACTGCGATATCTCATTCATGCACCATGTGAGAGCAGTATGTTTACTGTTAAAAAATTTTCATTGGATTTAATGAAGAAATGCATGAAGATTCATGTATTTTTTTTATTAAGTATTTAATGTATTATCAAAGAAATTTAATGAACTTTCAGAAAATTTAATGTACCGTTTATGAAAATTAGTGTTCTTTCATTAATTCTCTCAAAATTTATTAGATTTCTTTGAAACTTCATTAACTTTATGGTAAATTTGCATTAACACGTGTTTAACATACGAAAAACTTAAATTTAGCGTATTATTTTTCACGAAAACTGCATTAAACTTAATGATATTTTTAACATTGTAATCGAACGAGTATCTTTCTCTGTTCCAGCGGGCAGAGGGAGGACAAGACCCACGGCGGCGGTCTGGGCGACTCTAGCAGCGAGAGCGGCGACGACACGAAGAGACAGGCCGTCGGCCAGCAGCAACAGCAGCAGCAACCGTCGGCGTGCGCGGTCCAACAGCAGCAGCAGCAACAGCAACAGATGGTGGACCACCAGCAGACGTCCGGGATGTACCAGTTACCGGCGCCGGTCTCCGTCTCCAGCCCTCACTCGTACCACCAGGGCCACGGGTCCAGTTTGAGCCACCCCCACACGCCTACGCACCACATGCAGCACCACGACACCGGCAGCGAGAGCGGCGACGACAAGAGGAACCTCCACCACCAGCTGCAGCATCATCTTCAGGTCGGTGCTCACGGTACTCACGGCTTGGTACACCCTACGGCGACGTTGCCTCCGCCGCCGCCCAGCTGCGCCCAGCAGAAGACCCAGTTGGACTATATGCAGTACTATAGTCCACAGGTACAGTAAAACGTTTTGTGAGAGCTTCTCTATATAACAAATTAAGGAGGTTCTACCGGTAACAGTTTTAAAATTACGAAAAATCTAAAATTTAACGTATGAGTAGATTTTGGTTAAATAATGACTCTGTTAAATTTTGGTGAACTTTCATGGGATGAGAGAAAAGTTCTTAAGATTTCAATTTAAATTCTTTTTCGCAAATAACCAAGTTCCTATTGGTCGGACGTATTATATGCATAGGATCGAAATTATAGATTGATAAATTCTCTACAACAATCATTCTTGGTATTTTTCTCTTGTGGGCAACGGTTTTCAAAATAACACGCGACAAAATTTTAAGTTTTCGAACCAAGCCGCGTACATCATTCTTCCGAAAACTTAAAATTTTGTCGCGTGTTATTTTGAAAACCGTTACTCGCAGGAAAAAAATACCAAGAATGATTGTTGTAGAGAATTTATCAATCTATGATTTCGATCCTATGCATATAGTTATATCGTCCGACCAATAGAACCTTAGATATTTGCGAAAAAGAATTTAAATTCTAAAGCCAACAGATTCAATCAGTTATTTGACATTTTTAACGATTCCAGCTGTCATAAGAAGAAAGCTTCGCGCTTATTTTTTAGCGCATAATATATGAAAACCTTATCTTAGGATACTTCTATTTATCCTTCTCATAGCCTTCATTTCATTTTCTTTTTTTCTTTTTTTTGTGTTTTTTTTTCACTCATGAAGTTTTCGGAGTATGTAAATCTTTCTTTTCTTTTTTTGTTCTGCTCTTTATATCACCAGTACTTGTAAAGGGCCAATGGACCCGTAAATAAATAGATAAGTAATAAATAGATAAATTGAAATCTTCAGAACTTTTCTCTCATCTCATGAAAGTTCACCAAAATTTAACAGTCATTATTTAACCAAAATCTACTCATACGCTAAATTTTAGGTTTCTCGTAATTTTAAAACTGTTACCGGTAGAACCTCCTTAAAGAAACGCAAGGAACGTGTGGATGTTTGGTTTGGACGTCTCCTCTGTACTCGAATCGATCGACTGTATACATATATAGTTCTGGCAAAATAATTATCCGTGTGTTCAATTAATTTTAATACCTGTATTTGAATATTTATGGGCTTCGCTATTTACCAAGCGCCGATTAATTCCATCGACGATCAAATGTACCTGACAGTAAGCGATACCCTGTATTTAAATGTATACGTATGTAAACGTAGCGAACCGATCTAGAAATTATTGCATTATCAGTAACGTCGTGTATCAAATTGTACGCGGTATTGAATTAATCGGAGCTCGGAGTGTTAGCGACCCGGAGTGACGGAACTCGGAGAACGTCAGGTAAGGACAAAGCGGTTTGCGCATAACTAATTAAATCTAGAGTCTAAGGGAATGTTTTTTTATTATCCTAACAGAACGAGCATTTTTAATTGTAATTAACACGAACTAACGATAACAATTGCCGAATCGGTGATTCTCGTTAAGCAGTAAATCTCCAGGTAACGATCACTCTATTCGATCATCCGTTTGTCTTGCCGTTCGGAAGCGGTCCAACCAAAAGTTCATGCTCTCCAGACGCGGAAGAGGGATTCCCCCCGTTGAACGCGGCACGCGCGTCGCTCTCTGTTCCAGGACTACCTGATCACGCCGACCTCCGCGGACCTACAGAAGTCGCTGCCGCACACGGCCACGTCGATGCAGATGGGTGCTATAGCTCCTTCCATGGGTGGGCTGAGCCCGATGGGACCGTCGACGATGCTGCCGAACACGATGCAGGGCGTCAACACGATGAACACGATGTCGATGAACGGGATGGGCATGGGGGCGTACCAAGGCATGGGCTCGATGGGGATGTCCACGTCGCACGGCAGTTATCACAGCGGCCTGGTGTTGGGCGACTACCACTCGTTGTGACCCTGGGCCCCGAGCACCCAGTCCAAGAGGAACCAAGAGAAAACCTAAACCCGGGATATCTCGGTCTACCGAGTCGCGGGGCGGACTCGGCCACCAGTTCGTCAGTAAGATAAAACAATTATTTTATTCCGAGGACCGTCCGTCCGCCTCGTTCGCGTGCTCGCCGAGAAATCGGACGTTTTCGACGCGGATCGAGTCCGAGCGAGCCTCGAACAGGATCGCGGCGCGTACAATAGTAGACAAATTACTGTTGCAATTTCAAATCGGCGATCGTGATCTCCGATTCGTTCGGATCTGCCGACGATTCCGAGTCGCGACGCGCAGAGAGACTAAATCATTTTCTGAGAGACAAAAGGAAGCCGATCAATCGGTATCGCACATGCATACACGCGTACAATATACATAACACAAAACACCGTGTACATTGTACTCCCGATTTTTGTTGGGGAACACGATAGAGAGTATATATATATATATATATATAAATATAAATATATAAATATAAATATAGTACGTACGATTTTACGGATAGTAGCTGTGAGAGAGGGAGGAAGCAGCAGAACGCTTCCGATTGAAAAATAGCAAAAGACATGTTAGCATTTTTCTTTTTTTCTTCCCGTATCGCCGCGCGACGCGAGACAGTCCTCGTCACATTTCCAGACAGGCGCTTCGGACACGTCATCGTTTTACCTATTTTTCGTACACGACTCAAGTTAAAGAATCACGCGCTATTTACGGTTACCAGTAGTTCCAGACTGTCCCTATCGGCCTCGACCAAAGCCACGCTCCTCCCTTCACTAAAAGTCAACCCAGTAAACAAGAAATGTTAGATCAACATTTTAAAATATTGATTTTATGTAAATTATACATATAAACGTTAAGACAATGTTTTGTAAATATTTTTAAAATATTACTTAATGACATTACTTCATAATGAAGTTGCACACAACATTAAAAACTACATACTTTATAATATTATCGTGTTATTGAAAAACGTTATAATAACCTTGTGGCGATGAGTCCTTGCTTACTGGGAATGATTTCTGAAAAAAGGAATTTTTATAATCAAAAACGAATACTATTTATCTATTAATAAAATTGAACAAAGGACAAGAGGGGTAAAAAGAAGTACGACGATCCATTGGCAAGATTCCTGTATTTCGTTCGACGAGAAAAGGACGTGGCCGGAGTCGAGGGTCGAACACGGTCGCGTACACGTATCCCTTATGGGAGGAACGATGTTGTTTCAAAGATATAGTACATCGGACAGAGTCCGGAATGATCCCTGAGGTGTGTACGGATCTTAGCCGGCCGCTAATTAATTAACGTCGCTATAACGAACCACACGCGCTCTTCACGTACACCTAATCCTTTCTCACCCCGTACGCTTCTGTGTTTGTCCCACATGTACATATGTAGATAATACACACCGAGAGAGACACGTACACGTACACACACACGCGCGCGAGAAGAGAGAAGATTAAGTTAATCTCGCCCGGACCGGGCGAAGTACCGGGTGTTCGCGAATCATGCTCGCAGCCACGATTCAATTTCGCTCTCTGATACGCGATTACTCGAAAATAAGCTCGTCCTTATTTATGGCCGCGGCCGCCGTTCGTATATCGAATCCGCGATCTCGCCTCTCCGGGTGTTCGAGGGTTTTCGCGCGACGAACAGACGGAAGAAGACGAGGGGGAAGAAGAGAGCGCCGCGGTTGGTACCGGTTCCGAGCGTATCTCTTCATTAAGCCCGAAGACGAAAAACGATTGTTTTAATTGCTCCACGCGTGCCGGGCTTGAGCGTGTGTATGTATGTACAGTAGATCCGAACGCGGTATATGCAAATTAGCGCGACCGAGAACGGTAGGCGGAGCAGCTGCTGCTTCCTGCCAGCCAATTGCCGACTGCCAATCTTTTACATCGCAAATAGAATCAGCAACACCTTTGCAGAACCGCTGTCGCGGACTGTATTATAAATGCCAGCGTTGACGGAAATTAACGGGGCCCGATCAGTCATAAAATTGGCGAACTGGCAGGAGGCAGTCAGAGAAACAACCCTCGCGCCGTTATCGACGATTCCACCGTTTCGTTGGGACGGAGCGTCTCGCGTAAAACCGATCATTACGTTCTGAAAATCGCAAACGTGATTTGAGTAATCGTTCAAAGATACATTATATGTTTTCCAAAGGATACCAAAGATTTTTGTATAATACGCCACGTCGGACGGTCCGTTTCGTGCGAGACGCTTTTACAGCGTGTAACAACAACCGGTACCAAACGGCTCACGATCCTCGGAACAGTTGCAAACGCCCGGAGAGACGTCCCGAAAGCAGACCAAAAAACCGAGGCAGACCGCCAGGTTTCGTTGGCTCCGCGCGGCGACGCCCGGTATAAGATAAAGAGAAACACTGTCGTAGCGTAAGTTAGCACGTAAGTCGTCACTTATCCGCAGTTCGCAGTCTGTACATAGAAAAATAGAGCGAGAGAGGAGAAATTAGCGCGACGAGAGAATGAGGGGTGACTGGAGAACGCGAGAGAGAGAGAGAGAGAGAGAGAGGGGGCAAGAGCGGGGAACGAGGAAGAGAGGCGAGAGAGCGCGTCGCAGAGAGGTGACGGACGCGTACCGCGAGAGACGCGGGAGAGGAGAGGAGAGGACGAGACGAGAGTTCATCGGTTCGAGGGGACGGATCTCTCGCGCAGATGTCCGGGACGCGTCCTCCTCCGTTGGCTGCGACATTGCCTTGTAAGATCCTTATCTAGGACGCCGGAGCGGGGAAAGGATATTTCCCTTTTAGAAAGAGTCCTCGGGACGAAACAGGGTAAGAGGAGACAGAGGAAACTTTCAACGAACAGAAACACACACACAGTCGTTTATTTCTTTCTTTTTAATCACGTGTAGAAATCCGCGTCTTTCATTTTTCTATATAATTTATTTGCTCGAAGAGGTACGAGCGTCCGTTCGACGTTTCCACCGATTTTTACGCTCTCACGATCAGGTATATCTTCCTTCGATCGATTTTCAAACTCGTTTCGATCACACGCCAGACCGTCAGTCGCTACGGTGCAGCGGTCGTTCGAGATCGCGGACCGACGGCGAGCCAAAACCGTTTCGATTCACGCACAATCTACGCTTTGTACGGCACAGTATATACACGGGCGCGTACTCCTCGTGATTCGGGGTGCAGCCACCGCTCGCAAATACATTCCGGAGATGCACACGAGCGGGGACCGAGGGAAAAGGTTCCCTTTTACCTCGCGGGGACGCGGGGAATCGCGAGACGCCCGTTTCCGTTTCGAGGGAAGCGTTTGTTTGCGCGCCGCGCAGCCCGGCAGCTCGTGCCGATCGATCGAACCTTCTTCCGCTTTTTTAAAAAATCGACACAGACCACCGCGACGAACAATAGATACTTTACGTACCGTTTTTTCACTACCGACAAATGGTTGACGACGCGAGGATCGACGACAGTTCTTCCTACGAGTTCTTCTCATTCGTGTATTTCAGCGGACAAGCCTAAACGTTGCACAACTAACTAAGACAAGTTTGCTATATAAGAGAGCGAGGACGATGAGCGCGTGACAGAGAATGAGAGGAAATGGGTCTTGTGCGTGAGTACCTGTGACTGTGTGAATGAGAACGACGGAGGAAAACGGAGGGAGCAGGAGGAGGCACGAATAGACAAGTAAGAGGATCACACACACGATGTACGATCGAACTGTAATCGAAGTAAAAGTTGATGTTATTTAAAGTAATAAAAGGAAAATATTATATAACAAGTGGACGATGGATCGCTCCTCGGCATTACGATTCTTTCCCGCAAAAAAAACCCGATTTAAAACTGTCGTCTGGGAAGAGTCTCGAGAGAACGAGAGGATATCGCGGGAGATCTCGAGTAAATCTCTGTTACACGTGTACCGAATTCCTCTTTGGTCTCCGAAGAGGTTCTCCCTCAAATAAATTAAACGAAAATCTAATCTCGGACGAGAAAATTACTGGAGCAAGTTTCCCAGGAAGTCCCTCTTGTTTTGAAAATACTACCTGCAGCCGGTTCTCGGGAGATCGTCGACCGATACGCGTTCGGTAATTATTTCAAAACGAGCATCGGTCCAGATCTATTAGCCGTATCAGCGATCGCCGATGACAGATAACGTCGGCACGCCCCTTTGTACTGGTGGTAGCATTGTCCGGACGGGGGCCCCCGTCTATCTTCGGGATCGCCGTCGATCCTGAAAAAGAGCATCTGGCCCCGCTTCCACGTGACCCGATTTCTTTGTACTACCTATACAGATCCTGTCCTCCCTAGCCTCCGATCGTCGCGATTCCCAGAATCCATTGAAACTCGATCGTACAAACAGCGATCGTCGACGACGATTTNGAGTACCTGTGACTGTGTGAATGAGAACGACGGAGGAAAACGGAGGGAGCAGGAGGAGGCACGAATAGACAAGTAAGAGGATCACACACACGATGTACGATCGAACTGTAATCGAAGTAAAAGTTGATGTTATTTAAAGTAATAAAAGGAAAATATTATATAACAAGTGGACGATGGATCGCTCCTCGGCATTACGATTCTTTCCCGCAAAAAAAACCCGATTTAAAACTGTCGTCTGGGAAGAGTCTCGAGAGAACGAGAGGATATCGCGGGAGATCTCGAGTAAATCTCTGTTACACGTGTACCGAATTCCTCTTTGGTCTCCGAAGAGGTTCTCCCTCAAATAAATTAAACGAAAATCTAATCTCGGACGAGAAAATTACTGGAGCAAGTTTCCCAGGAAGTCCCTCTTGTTTTGAAAATACTACCTGCAGCCGGTTCTCGGGAGATCGTCGACCGATACGCGTTCGGTAATTATTTCAAAACGAGCATCGGTCCAGATCTATTAGCCGTATCAGCGATCGCCGATGACAGATAACGTCGGCACGCCCCTTTGTACTGGTGGTAGCATTGTCCGGACGGGGGCCCCCGTCTATCTTCGGGATCGCCGTCGATCCTGAAAAAGAGCATCTGGCCCCGCTTCCACGTGACCCGATTTCTTTGTACTACCTATACAGATCCTGTCCTCCCTAGCCTCCGATCGTCGCGATTCCCAGAATCCATTGAAACTCGATCGTACAAACAGCGATCGTCGACGACGATTTAAACAATTCTATTCCGTCCATTCAGTCGTATAAATCGTGTCAAGATTTTGGTCCTCTTCACCCTTTAATCCACGAATCGACGCTTCGCCGCTCGAAAACACCGTCGCGTTTTCCTAATTCTCGAAAATACTCTCTCCCCGTCGACGTCCCAGAACACGAGGTTTTTTAAGAGGTTTTAAAAAGCATCGAAAGATCCTTTAATCGGGTCCCTGGGACCGTGTCGGGGGCGCGCGATCTCCTCGACTGGTCTTTTCTCCGGCGGATCCGTCAGCCGTGCGGAATAAGAGCAGTCGACGCATGCTCATCGGCCTGTTATAATTTCGGTTCTATTAGCCTCGTAGTGGGACCCCATAAGCCCCGAAGGGATTTCGAGAGATCGTAAAGTTAAGCCCGGACCCCACAGAGGTAGTATAATACACCCCGCGCGCCTCCGTCTCCCTCGCTCTCTCCCTCCCTCTCTCTTTGTCCGTGTATCCAAATATATGGGCCGTTCTATACATAGAATCTATCAGTGGTACTCGGCGGACGTTCTCGGGCCAGATATGTAATGTAGATAGTCGGCGACGCGTGCACGCTTGTCGGGAATAATTTAATAATCGCGAGCCCGCCGGGAGAAACGGGATTGTGTCGATCTGCGAATCGAACCAGAAGGATCGAGTATCGTCGCCGATAACGCGTTATCGATGTTTCCGGCTGATTATCGCCCCTTAATGGGGAAATAATAAAAACGGGAGTCTCGCCGGTTCGTATAGTCGAGAGGCTCGCGAGCGGCATGAAAGGGCGAAACGGTCTGTGAAGAGGGTTCGCTCAGGGGCGCACTGTCAAGTAGCATCTTGACACGGGTTTCACAATAGCTACTTGTTAGCGCCGCGCGTCAACAAAGAAAGGGAACGACACCGGGCCCGATTCGAACTTTTCATCGTATATATACCAATGCACTTGTCTCCGTACAAGCCAATTCTTTTCAACGCCTCGGACGATTTCTCAATCCCGTTAAAGACTCCCTCGAATTCTATACCAGACGTTATGCGTACTCGAAAAGTGACGCAATTTTATGTACAACCAGCTGTTTGCTTCTGCCCTGTTTTCCTGCAATTTTCTCGTAGGAATTTTCACACGGGTCGAAGACACCGAGAAGCAGGTGTGGCGAATGTTTAACAATCGCGATGGTGGCCCGGAATACGTGGAGAGCAGACGTTCTGCGCGGCGCGCTCGATGAAATAAAGCGAGTAATAAGTTTGACGGCGTTACAATGCAGTCATTACGCGCCGATAATGACGGCGCATTCAAGCGCGGACGACCGAGAGGTGAATCGAACGCGATGCACCACCGGCCCCGGGAAACGCATCTGCCCCCTAACAATACCCACCCTGCGAATCGTTACGCGGAAATTAATGACGACCCCCGACAAAATTATGACACGAGTATATTCCGCAAACACGGAAGCCTAAAACATTTCTATTAAAAATATAGAAAAGTTTATTAGAAATTTTGAGGCGTTTTTGAAACGCTTTGAAGACCGAACGCCGAATGATAAAAAATAAAGTGTCAAATCATCTTAAAAAGTCGCGGGGGGTCGTCGATCGAGAGGGATCGATATTACGGATCGGACGAGGCGCGTTAGATCGGCGTTTAACGGGGCATCGCGGCGTAAATTACGAGAGGAAAGGCGAAAGGGGGTTAAAACGGTTTCGGGTCTCTCGGTGGTGGTCAGTTAGACGAGCGGAACCCGGTCGAGGTGCCGCGGTGGGAGAACGATTTCGAACGGGGGGAATATTTATGGGCAGACCGGCTGAAATTAATTTATGCAGCCGCATAGGCTGCCACGTAATTTATTCGCGGCGCTCGCGACGATCACTCACTCTCTTCACGGACTTTTGTGTGTAAGGAAATCCTTGGCCATTAGAAACGGCCACGAACAGCCTTCCTACCACCCATACCTATACGTATAACCGCGATATACCTCTCTCCCTTACGGGTCCCCGATAACGCGTACGCCCTCCGCTCCACCGATCATCTCGATGCTATGGATCCGCGCCTACAACCGATCTCGGTCGTCGATCGGATCTACGATCTGTCACGCGATTCCACTCACCGAAAAACTCCTCTATATAAAAAATAGACTTCGCGTCGTCGATCGAGACGATCCTCGACCGTGAAAGCGTCCGCGAGGATCGACGGAAATCCAGATGCGATCTGGATTCGATGTTTCGGAAGCGAGAGCAAAAAGGGAGGAGGAGGAGGAAGCGTAGCGAGAAGAAAGAAGACGAGCACGCGGAGGATCTCCGCGAAGGATCTCCCGGTGCACCCGCGTTATGATTTGTGGGGGCCCAGATCCTGATCCCGTCTGGCTGGAAGAGGCACCCACGCTTTCCAGGAACCGCGTCGTCCTCCTCGCCGTGCGTCGACCAAGAAGAGAGGAGAGGAGGCCAGAAAGGAAAGGAGAAGGAGAGAGAGGAGCGGGCCGGGGCGACCGAGGNCCGTGCGTCGACCAAGAAGAGAGGAGAGGAGGCCAGAAAGGAACGGAGAAGGAGAGAGGAGCGGGCCGGGGCGACCGAGCCCGAGATCACCCGACCCGATTACACCGAGGGTGTAATGGACGGACTAATTTGTGAAATTTAAATTCCGTCCCCGACGTTTTACCGCGAGCCGGCCCGGGCTGACCCACGAGCCTCCACCGAGATAAATCGCGACCACACCACCCCGTCCCGTGTCTAAGACCCCCTCCTTTTTGCGACTTCATAGAACGACCCTAAAATCTTTCTGGAAAATCGTAGGTGGGTCCCCAGGGCCCCCGGTTATCTTGATTCGCGGCCCACCGAGCCGATCGTCTTTAACCCGTGCCCGGCAATTTGTCAGATCGCTTAATTCCGGCGTCGCGACCGGTCCTCTCTCTCTCTCTCTCTCTCTCTCTCT
>SMSR01010964.1:552-13136 GCA_019453355.1 Ceratina japonica | reverse complement strand
CGGACTTTTGACCATTGGCGGCGATCGTCCCGAGGAAAAAATAAGACCGACCTGTCGCCTATTGCCACAATGTCGTTCCCTTTGCACGGCGCGGGTGCGCGTTCCGCGAACTCGCGAATTATGAATATGATTATCTCGGACGGGCTCTTGACGGGAAGCCAGACCTGTCCCAGAGGTGTCACCTTACATCCTCCCCCTCCTCTATGGTGTCGACGCTCCTAGGGCCCCTTCTCGCGTCGGCTCTTACCTCGCGCGCTCGGCCCGACTCCGCCGCGTGACGTACCGTCGCTCCACTCGTAACCGAATCTCGCGAATAATTGGACCTCGACAGGTCCCTCTGACTTTTCCATCGATCCTTTCTCCGGCCGCCGATCTCCGATACCTACGCACGAACGATAGTGCCGTTTCGCTATACCCGCGACCGAGGAAATTACTTTTTGACGTCGCGCTTTATACTTCGAGCAAACGTTAGTTTTGTGCAACGTTTTGCACCGAGCGAGAGGTTCAACGTTATCCCGAGCCGGCATCAACCGCGGTTAATATGTAAAAATGTAAATGGTCCGGACGGCCCGGCAATAATCTCGCGGTGGTCCCCCAAAACGAGAGACACGAAAATCTGGTGAAATTCTCGGAACGGACGCGAGTTCACCGAAACCGAATCGACTTAGAAAGGAAAAATCCGTTCGAAGGAATTTCATCAAAAATCGATACACGGTCGATCCCAAATCCACTTTCTACGCATTTCTAAAAAATATGATGTATCTCTGTCTTCGTTGCCGGATCTACGCGCCGGAATCGGTCCGGAATCGCTCGATTCACAGATGGATAAAATAGATTATGCGACGCGACAAAGGAAACGGTTACGTAATATGTAAACGGTAGTCGAGACGAATCGGGAAAGAATGATCGGGCGACGCATTGAAGCAGCGACGAAGAGGAGCAGAGGAGGCGTAGAAGAAAGGGGGATGCAGATGGGCCGTCAGCCTCTTTTCCGCAGGGGCCCGCAATAAATTCAACGGGCCAACGAGGGGGGCAGGGCCGGTTCGCAACCGGCGATAACGATCGAACCAGCGTCGGAGAAGTGCTAAGTAACTACCGATCGTATCGGCGATAGGAAGGTACTGCGGGGCGTTTTGCCCGGCCGTCAGATCGGGATCTCCCGACCCCATGGTGTCTATTATATCGACGTCGACCAAAATTGTCACCGATACGAGAGGTCCTCGACGTACGAGCCACGCGTTTGACGTTTATGAATCGAATCTCGCCCGATACGCGACGGAGATAAGGGGTCGCGCGCCCCCGTTCGCCGCCATGGGACCGAAAATACGATGTGTCAGCGGTCCTATAAATTGTTTCATCGGCTCGGCTCGAAAGCTGCGACCTGTTGACAGATGCGACTGCCGTAGCTTCGATTTCGTAGTTCTCGTTCGACGATTTATACGAAATTAAATTATTACACACTAAAATATAGAATTCCTTGGTTTCTAGAATTTTAGCACGAGTCAGATTCGTGTCTTTTGCTTATGGCACAGATTTTTGATCACGAGCCTCACTCGTGGTTGTACGCCAAAGGGTTAATAAAATAACTAAACACAATAATGAAACATTCGAATTCGACAAATTTTTAAGTATCTCGCGACGATATTTCGAGAACGCCGGTTAAAAATAGATCGAAGACTTTCGCTAGCAGGGAAGGTGGCAAGTGGCTTTTGTAATCCAAGGTAATCCCGGCGGGTAGGGAAGAGTTATCATAACGACGTTTGCGTCGCCGCCGGTTAATCTCATAAATTCCACCCCGGGAAACCGGCGAGCGTTTCAACCCCCATAGCGCCGTGGCGAGCGTGTTCCATTGGACGAGCAAACGGCCAATAGTCTGCGCCAACTTCCATGGTGTCATTGTACCGAAAGGGGGACGAGATCTTCGACATATGTTTGGTGGGCTCGAAGGACCGCAGTTCCTACGGAGGGACGAAATTAGGGGAGGCGCGGAACGATATGGGGAATTAGGCGAGTCCCATGTCCGACTGCGCGAACGTTCATTTGGAATTTAAATAGAGAGAGAGAGAGAGAGAGAGAGTTCTCTCGTCGTGATGTCTGAATTTTGTGAGAAGAGATCGCGAGTCGAATCTAAATATGAATCGGCTTCCGTCCTCCCGTGCTGTAAACGTGTTCCGGGACTTGTAAAAATATTTTTCATCGGGGGAATCTGTCTCGATGTGTGTAAAAAAATTCCGATCCAAACGAGTAACACGTGTAGGTACAAGTAAAAGAGGCGAAGTGTCGGGTGCGAGCGACTAGAGTTGATCGTCGGCTGTTTGTAATTCTAGACAGGAATTAAGCGGTGCCAGCGGACAGCCGCAGCTTCACCGTTTCGTTGCGACGTACCTACCGTGGAAAGGACAACTCGGTAACATGATTACGCCTCGGGAGATTCGATATCGAAATTAGGAAAATTTTCCTGAACCTCATTAATATCTCTATCCGCTCGGAGCTCCGACCGATATCGCCGGATAGCAGACTTCCACGCAAAATTAAACGATATACAAAATCAATTCTTTCGCCTTTAAGAAATAATCGTCTATTTCTCTTTTAATATTTCGCGTAACGATTTTTTTATACATTCCGTTTTTATACTTACATTTTTCTATAAATCGTTCAGAAACGATTGAAGACGAATCCAAAGTGATTTCGTCCGGTCGCGAATTAATCTGGAGGAAACGCGTTCGACGTGTCCCGAATCGAGGAGCGAAACAATTGGGAGTAAAGTGATTCGTCTGAAAGAGGAAGCCACGAGGAGGCTGGTGTACGCGCGAACAGCTGAGCTGGAATCTCCTCCAGTCACCGGTGGTCCATTCAGAATCGCCGACGCGACAGCTGAAGGACGTTGTTTTCCTACGACAAATTACGCGCGCTTTCGCCGCTCGTGCTCGCTCGTATACGGAGACTCACACACGGCCATCGGACACCATTACGGGTACGTGGACACGCACACCGAGCCGCGGCCGCCGCGTCCACGCTCCGACCTACCCCACTGAGAATCGTGTTTCAATACAGAAACCGAAAACCATATCATTACGTTAAAGTTCTGTCTCGTCGTACACGCAAACGATCGACCTTTGCTCCGTCTCGCAGGTGCGGCTGCCCGGCGCCGAAATCGGCCCCCGACTTCGCTGCTCCTCCGTTCGAGAGGAAAAATATAATACAAATACGCAAATCGAGATCTTTGAAAATATATAGGAACAAATCCGTGACGGTTTTTATAGAGTCGTGGTCCCGAGAGAGCCGACCACTGAAATCATATTCCGAACGGTTTTGTAAACAGGTGGAGGCTTTTTCTATCACTTATCGAGTCCGCGATTGCATCCGAAAACCACGTTTCGCGCTCGTGATCGACAATTGCACAATGTTATTCCGCGGTTACGCTGCGGCGTTCGCCGGCTGACTTTTTTAAACAAAACGCAGTGCACAATATCATGTGCACAAGGCTGTCGCGTAGAAAATCTTCCAGAGGCGATTTAATAAATAATGGACAGAGAATATGGTCTTCGAAGCAGATAAATCATTAGATTTACAGTGTATTTAATATAAATGGACATAAATGAAAGTATATTCTATATCGATCTCTGTTCCGTCCGTCGCAATATTACTTCGCTTACCACGATTTTTCCAATCCAGTTTTTCTGCCTCTTTTTTATACGTGCTTCCTTTGGGCCTTTTCTCAGATCTCAATAGCATCTTTATTATCTTTCTTTTCGCGCTTACTATTTTATATCCTTCTTCTGCGATACGATTCGACGCCGTCTATCCGCGTGAGGATATTTCTATCGACGAAGACGTTTCGGAGAGCTCATTGATAAACGCCGTAGCCGAGAAACGAGAAGGAACGAGGAACGAACAATTGGCGAATGCGGGACAAAATTGACCACGTTGGTTATATAATGGGCCTGCTCGCGCTTCGTCAAATGGTGGGCAGTGCGAGTATTTAGATGAGTTGACTCCAATTGGCGTACGTACCGTGAGAATCCAGTATCTAGCGCGTGGACCGTGTGTGAACCGGCGAAGAAAAATGGGTGAACTAATCATGCAAATTGGGCACACTGTTACGTAATTCTGTTCTATCTTCGGCCGTCCGTCCGCTCGGAGTCAAGCGTCGCGACACCGATAACAATTATCGTCTATCGAAATTTCATTTACGTCGATCGGCAAATTAAATTCGGCTCCTCTAACAGCGGATTAAAACCCGATCTCAATTAGAATCGAGAACGTGACCCATAACTCTTTCGGTTGAATTCTTGTGCTCCGAGTGTCAGTCGATTCGTCGCCAATGTTCCAATTACTGTTCCTCTGTATTTCCGTTTTAAGAATTCCTTATATTTATTTGATTATTGTTAATCCTTTGAATACTGAATTATATGACACGATGACGAGTCTCACTCGTCAAATGTACCCAAAGGGTTAAAAACTTTAAATTAGGATTAGCAGATCTACATCGCTCCGAATTCTATCCTTTCAATTATATTCGTCGCTACGTGCAATTAATGCAATTTCTGAATTAAGACTGGATCGTATTAAACGATCCTGAGAGACCGAACAAATGGACGAGTACCGTGTCGAAAAATCTTGCAACAGGGAGATTTGAGAAACGGAAGAGGAGGTTCGGAACGATTATGCAGCACGACACGCGGTGTTCAACGCATAGAAAGAGAGAGAGAAAGAGAGAGAGAGAGAGAGAGAGAGGAGTGCAGTGGACGCTGCGAGCAATGTGCGAGGCTTCGCGCGGCCGTCAATTACGATTAATTAGAGCGGAGACTGACAGCGGACGCAGCGACGGCTACTTAATACTTTAACTTGTCCCCAACCCTCCACCCGTTCACTTCCTCCGTCGTCGTCGACGGTGACGAATCGACCCGCGGCGCGGACCGGACCAGACGTTTCGTTCATAGCGAACCAGTCCGTCGTCCATCCCTTTTCGCCTTACGGCCCGTCCTTCTGCTCCATTCACGAAACGTGAGATCTCTGTCGCTCCGTAGTACACGCACGCGGCACGCGAAAAAAGTCGCCATCGGAAATTCAAACCTCTCTGGCTTCGAGCCACGCGCGACCTCCGCGATCGCCCGCCAGCCCCGTCCCTTTGTTCGAACGATCTTTTTTAATTGACCGTATATCGCGCGGAAGAGGTGAATCCCCGCGACGGAGTCGTCGCGCGACGTCGACGGACAAAAAGAATTGGCGACGGGAAGCCGCCGGTCGGAAGTTCTGTAAGCAGGGAAAGACGCGGTGGAAGTCGCGGACGCTCGCTGCCAGTCTCCTTCGTTAATTGAGCCATTGTCTAGGTCCGGTTAGGCACGTCTGTAAGAGCCTAATGGCCGTTTCCTAGAGACGCGCCGGTCCGAATACAGAACGAATTAGAATAATTCGTTCCGTCTGGCTGCGTCACTAGATCGCACACGGCCGCCGCCGTCGTCGTCCTCCTCTTCGTGCACCGTTTGATCAGAAAACCTGTTCGCCGTCCTCCGCCCTCCGTCAAGAATCGTTGGTTCCGCTTTAATTTCGACGCTCAACCCCCTTTCCGTTCGGTCCGTATCGTATCACTTTTATTCGGACGAGAATCGTTTTATCGCTTCAAACAGGAAGCGCAAATATACGAGTAAAAAGACCGATGCAGGGCATCAGAAATTTATCGAACAGGCTTTAGTTCTAACAATTACTCCGCTTAAATAGAAACTAAAAAAAAAACATTAAAAAATCTTGACGTGGNCGACCTCCGCGATCGCCCGCCAGCCCCGTCCCTTTGTTCGAACGATCTTTTTTAATTGACCGTATATCGCGCGGAAGAGGTGAATCCCCGCGACGGAGTCGTCGCGCGACGTCGACGGACAAAAAGAATTGGCGACGGGAAGCCGCCGGTCGGAAGTTCTGTAAGCAGGGAAAGACGCGGTGGAAGTCGCGGACGCTCGCTGCCAGTCTCCTTCGTTAATTGAGCCATTGTCTAGGTCCGGTTAGGCACGTCTGTAAGAGCCTAATGGCCGTTTCCTAGAGACGCGCCGGTCCGAATACAGAACGAATTAGAATAATTCGTTCCGTCTGGCTGCGTCACTAGATCGCACACGGCCGCCGCCGTCGTCGTCCTCCTCTTCGTGCACCGTTTGATCAGAAAACCTGTTCGCCGTCCTCCGCCCTCCGTCAAGAATCGTTGGTTCCGCTTTAATTTCGACGCTCAACCCCCTTTCCGTTCGGTCCGTATCGTATCACTTTTATTCGGACGAGAATCGTTTTATCGCTTCAAACAGGAAGCGCAAATATACGAGTAAAAAGACCGATGCAGGGCATCAGAAATTTATTGAACAGGATTTAGTTCTAACAATTACTCCGCTTAAATAGAAAGTAAAAAAAACATTAAAAAATCTTGACGTGGTTGCGATCTTTTAAATTTTACGTTTATTGCCTCCTAATAGTTCAGTCGCTTTTATTTCTCTACGACGTTCTCTAATCTCTTTTAAAGTTTCTAAGTTTCTAGAAAGTCTCTTCGAAGAGTCTCGACAAAGACTGATCCTCGTGGAGAGTATCGCGGGCGACGCCGCGACGGGGACTACCGGTGAATTCTAATTGCGGCTAAGTACGTGGTCTCAGGTATGTTATCAAAGGTTAAAGGGCCTTAAGAGGCTATTAGAATATTAAACGAACGAGAGAGTGGCATGGGCGAAGGAAGTCCGGCATCGAATATTGAAACGGCAATGATCCGTTCCTGGAAAAGCCGGGCAGGCCGCGATCGGGCAGGAACGGGGGGCGCCTTCCTTTTAATTTCTAATTTCATTACGGATCCCCGAGCAAGGAGAGGGTTCCGTAATGGCCCCCGATACGCCATAGGCCATCTGGCACGATCTCCGGGGATCTACATACCGATGGAAATATAATCGATCGGGGATCGATCGGCGGAACATCATCGTCTAGCTGTGTCCCGGCTCGGCGCGCCGTGTAATCATCCCGCGGTCGAATTTACATGGCAAATTGCGCGAACAAGCGTCCGGGTCGGGCCGACCGGCTCGTTTCTCTTCTTCCTGTTGCGCGCCCGGAACAACGGCCCGGATTCATCCGCGCAAACACGCGTTTGAGGAAACGGTCGAAATAAATTCCCGGGCCAGAATTATCCCGTGTATCGAGCTTTCCCGTCGTGTTCCGCGCCGTCGTATTTTTACTCGCCGCGTCTCCCGGTGGAAATTCGCGCGAGACGAGAACGAACGACGTGTGCACGGTTTGCAAGTCTTCGCGGGACAGATACGCGGGGAAAGAGTTGCGTTTCGCAGTCGTGGCCGCTGATTAAGATTTTTCTAACGAGAGACCGGCGGAGATCCGACGATAAGGCACATATTAATTGGAGAACAACATCCGGCGGCCGGCTCCTGGCCCGCTGACATCATTGTTTACGACCGAGCGAAAATGGAATTAAACTCGGACGCGCGAGACGTACGTACGCGAAAAAAACTTGAGGAATTCATTTATTGCCACGTTGAAATTGAGATCGATCCGCGGATAAACGACGCGCGGAGATATAATTGCGCGTCGCACGAGTCAATTTCGTGGCGTGGCGTTTTCACCGGCGAACAACCGTCCCTAAATGTTCCGCGCAAGAAACGTAATGGCCGGTAGAACGGCAAAAAGATGATTTTGCGAGTGGAGAGTGGAAACGAGAATAGAAGCGTATCTGGAGCGAGGAGGCACCGCGCGGCCGGGTCCTAGGGTCGCCGGGAGGGCTCGGTTTTACGACGTTAGGGCCGACGGGAGCCACGCAATCGAGAGTTTAAAAGATTGCAAAGAGATGAAAATAGGTGGAAGAGAAAAAAAAAGAAAAGAGGAGCGAGGAAGAGTCGATGACGAAGAAGTGGGTGGGGTTCCCCCGGTAGAACGAATGGCTGTGCCAAATTAACCATGATTTATGGAGACGGCTGGCCAATATTCCATTCTATTAACATCGCATTATCCGTCCGTAAAATTACACGCCAACGACCCGGTTTTTCAGGAGCCGGTCCTGGCACAAAGTAATCTTTGCATTGATCGTTTCGTTATCTCGCGGTAAGCCTCTCGGTTAACCCACCGTTTTATGTTTTATTGAACGTCGCCCTCGCAATTCCATTAGTTTTTATGCTCCTTACAACGAGTCTCGATGGACTTGGAGTATTCTCGTTCCTAGTACTTACGTCCCTCGACGTACCTCGGAACTTTATAAAATAATCAAATCTACATTTTCTCTGACCGCCCTAAATCCTCTGCTTCGCGTAAAAATCAGTCGTCCATCTACTAGTTTCTCCAATTTGGATTCTATATAAATTCCAATTCTAATAGCCGGTGAATCTAATTTTCTCTGACCACCCTGACTCCCCTGCTTCGCGTAAAAATCAGACGTCTATCTACTAGTTTCTTCAATTTGGATTCTATATAAATTCCAATTCTAATATCCGGTGAATCTGCATTTTCTCTGACCACCCTGAGTCCTCTGCTTCGCGTAAAAATCAGTCGTCTATCCACTAGTTATTCCAATTTGGATTCTATTTAACTTCCAGTTGTAACGGCCGGTGAAATACAATTTTTGTCTACCTGTTACAAGGTGTACAGGTATCCTGCGCAATACGATCGATCAGAGATCGCCGGTGGAAGCTGGAATAGGCACGGGTATACACTGTTGCACTCGATCGCGTATTGCAACATTATCCGTATACGCGCGGCGAGCGTCGGGTTGCAGACCGAAATGCGTGTACGCGTTTAATTAATTCGCCTGGTGCCGAGAACGCGTCTCGCCCGAATCCGATTCAATCAATTTTCACCGTTTCTCATTAATCTGGAATATTTTCAATAGTAATTGACACCCGATACAGACCAGTCAATCATCCAGATTAAGTTCAAGGATCATACGGCTGGTAGACGATAAAACTCGGATCGTTCAACCGAATTTTACATTGACCAGGCGCGTCGGTTTTGCGCGTCGTTCCCTCCGAGCGGACTTTCATTAACGAAACGCGCGTCGAAGGCCAGAGATCTCCTCCTACGAACGTAGCAAAAGTCCGGCGAGGTCCGGCTAGATATTGGTCGATCGCGAGACTCGAGCCTCGGCGGAGGACGACGTCGTCCACGTGCACAGAGCCGTGCACGTCGACGAAGAGAAGAAGAAGAAGAAGAAGAAGAAGAGCGGTTCGACGAGGCGCGGCGCATCGCGTACGCGCGCGTAGCTCGTGTCCGGTCAGCCGTTAAGAAGGAAGCTCCGGGCCGATGTCGAAGATAAGAACCGGGTACGTGTCCCTCTGTGCGTGGCGCATTCTCCCCGGGAGGAGGAGGAGAAGTGGTACCGAAGTTCGGGGACCAACGAGCGTGCCGGGGGCCCCTCACGTAATCCACGGATACGTCGCGACGAATTTGTACGTCTGCCCAATGAGCCAGAAGCCACCCTGCGTTAGCCTTGTTTCGCGTCCACCGTTCGTCTCCTCTTTTCGGACCGTTCCATTATACGCGTCCCCTCGCCCACCGGCCGGCCGGTCGTCCGCGCGCGTCTACGTGCTGCGCGGCCACATTTACACGGGTTACGTAAGTGCACGCGCAAACGAGAGGAAGCCACCGAAACTGGGGCCCGTCGTTCTCTGCCTTCAAAATGGCTACCGTCTCCGCATCGGTGGACACCCGACGTATGACCGCGACCGCTCCTCCTCCGCCTCGTCCGTCTTCAGTTTTTTCGTCCCGGCGAAACGCGGCACAGTCGGACGTCGACGGGGACCGATCGCCCCTTCGGACGGGAGACTCTTCCTCTCGATCGTAAGAAAAGGGGCGAGGGCCGAGGCGGAAGGCGGCGAGGCCCGGACGGGGCCCGGGACGCGCGGCGTCGTTTTTATTAGCCGCAGATTTCGCGGGTCCCAGGTACGATTAGTAGCGTCTATCGTTAAGGGTAGGAAACCGAAACGTGGACGAGGAGGTGGGAGCGAACGAAGGCGGGAGGAGTTAGGTAGGTCGGCGAGAGAGGGAGAGAGAAAGGAGAGCGCGGAGCTCGTGTTTCCGGCCGGGTGAACAACAATGCCCGCAGACAAATGAGCATCCCGCCTCCATTGTTCGCTTCATCGGCACGGCGCAGCCTCTCTCTACCCTGCTACCCACCCCGGTTCCGCTCACCGCGCCTCTCCTCCCCGTCCGCCCACCGCCGATCCCCTTCGGCCGGCGATGATCGAAGGGTCCGCGCGTCCTCGTCGTCGTCCTCAACCTCGTCCTCGTATACCGTCGAACCGTCGTCGTCGTCGTCGCCGAGGCCGGGCTGGGGGGTCCCCGATCAACCTGATGCGGGCCAACGCCGATTAAACATCTCTGCTTCGTCGAATCTCCGTCAACGAGAAGTCCCCCTCTCTCTCTCTCTCCGCGTTACGTGTCCAGAGAGGAGCACCGAAGGGCTCTACTCTCTACTACGGTGCCACTCTCTTTTGTCTCTGCCGTGCCAGTTCCACCGTGTGTCCCTTCTCTATTTTTACCCTCATTGTCCCGGTCCGTGTGCACTCGGCAAAAATAACGCGCGACGATCTACGGATAGATCGAGGACCTCGCCGATCGTCTCCTCTTTGCTCCGTTCATACGTAATACCGTATCTCGTCTTCCTACCGGTCTCCTTCGCCCTCGATTCATTTATAGAACTTTAGAGTTCCCCGTTGAGGCTTCGTCCGTCTACCGAGAATACACTTCACCTCGTTTCTACCCTTACGAGCGGAACCTCGAAATTCCTTGCCGGGAACTCGGTAGGAAGTGTTTCGATTAAATCGGTACCACGGTTTTCATCGAACGCCGGTGAGACGAGCGAGTCGGTCGTCGGTTTTGTAGAAATGATCCCGTGCTTCCGGTCGCCCCGTTATTTTTTCGGTTATAACGAAGCGAGGGAGTACTCAGGGAGGGAGGATCGATAAACGGCGAAAAACCGGCAGGAGGGCGAGCGATCGCCGGTGGTCACTGTTTATTAAAAAACCAACGAGCCGTTTCATCGCTACGTTAATCGATACGGTCAACTCCTGCGCGCCGGTTTAGATAAAATCGAATAAGTCGCGGTGCCGTTTCGTTTCGTTTGCGATAGATCGTCGACAACTGTTTAAACCGAATCGTACGAATTATACAGGTATTTTGATTACAATCGCGATGCCGTTTCGATAATAATATGAAAATGAAAATGCCGAAATGTAACGGGATTCCTTCAACAATTTCGGTTATAATTACTCACGTCCGTTTCGGGTGTAACGGTATACGCAATGAAATTTTACTTGAGCTAATTACAATTACGTACCCTCGATTAATCAGCGTAATTGACTTTACAGATCTCGTTTAAACTCGTGCAATGTTTTACGACAAAATTTATGCTACGATTAAATTCGATCGCGTATTAGATAGAGGCGTGTAATATGAAAATGATTTCTTTCGCGTGCGTTTATCAGAGTGACGGTGTGCGGTCGACCGGCACGGAGTTTCGGATGAACTGACAATAAGAAGGTAACGCGAGAGACTCAAAGGGCCAGATGTTGTGCAAGGATTCGGCATCTTCGGGGCCCATTCATGGCTCCCGTAGCAGGGCACCTTACTCGAATCGAACAACGTCGACGTCCTGCACCACAGAAATTCGATACCGCTCGAAACTTTGCCCCGCACGTAATACCTCGTACGCACACGTATACGTATTCCACTTTGTTCCAGTTTCTAAATCTATCGCTTTATGAGACGCGTTTCATCATACAATTTGTATTATTCGTACGCACCAAGGAGATACTATTAAAAAGTAATAGCGCCTGTGTAATCGTTGAGGCGGCTCAGAAATAGGGCTGAAAACATAGTTTACAAATTACAATTTCCTTCTATCTTGAATACTTCAGAAGTAATCGATTAATTATTAAATAATTGCAAACTTTCTCCTCAGTGCTACGTCTGTATGGATTTCAAAAAACAAAGACTGTAAGTCGTTGTGAATTAACTGTTTAACTTATTTCTGGCGACCAACGCGTGATGTGAAGTCCTTTTTCCTCGGTACGTGCACCTTGCTGTCTCTGCTACCGTTTAATCTGTCCTCGAAGGATTTCATATCGCTCAATAATTCGTCGTACGAGTCTTCTATCTTTTCTTGAAATTCTACTTTCCTGTTCGGTTTAAGTAAGGTATAAATTCCAGATAATTAGAATAAACGTCACGATTCTACTCGCTGCCTTATTTTTCTATAATTAAAGTTTACTTGATGACGTAGAAAACTAAACGAACGTGTAGAAATTGCGCCGAGAAACCGGGATAACTATTTTAATACATAAAATAGTTGTGCGTCAGCTGGCTTACGTGTGAGCTGCGTGTTCACGGCAAAGTTTGCAATCTTCGTTCGCTGCGAGCGCAGCTTTGTCCAAACCGTTCTCCTGAAGAATCTTCAACTGATGGTACCATTTCCGTTTGCACGCCGGTAGTCCGCGTTCTTCTTCCGGCACTACCTTCCTCTCGGCTAATTTAGCTAGCATTTCACAAACATTCAACTCCGGAGACGATTTGAACGGTACAATTATAAATATCGATGCCGAAGAACGCTTACCTACGGTCACCTG
>SMSR01010960.1:1691-36186 GCA_019453355.1 Ceratina japonica | reverse complement strand
CGCGCGCGCGCGCGCGCGCGTGATACAAATTTATTTAACAATTAAATTGAACCACCGCTTATCGTAACGGCGTGTACGATGCAAAGGACTGGAATTGACTTTGTAAAACGACGCCCGGGTGTTTGTCAACGCGTAACGCGATCAACTTTCTGTTATCGCCCTGACTCCTTTTGTCAGACACGACGGAGTTGGCTACCGGGCGAAACTTTCACGCGTTATAATGCCAGAACACCTGTATATGCCTTGATTGTGCCTCGAGCGGCGCGAAACTAACCGCTGATAAGACACCATGAACTGATAAAAGCGTACCGTATAACTAAACGTGAAACCGCCAGACTCGAAAATAGAACGTGACCCGAGTCGAAAATTAGATATAGGTTCAAATTACAATTAAATTTATTCTTATATTCTTCTGCTCAAGATATGATTTCGACCTCCATATCCTTCTGTAGGATAAATAGCTTCAAAACCATAATTATTCTTTCGACTCGGGGATTCATACGAAATTAAGTAGAGTTCATGCGTATTTAATTTACTTAAAATGTACAGATTAGACGATTAGATATAACGGTTTTAGGTATATGAGAAACTGATAATGTATGATGAAAGCGTTGAATAGATGACCGGAGCTGATTCGTACGCGAGAAGTTTCCCTACGGGAACCCGTTACCTTGGTAATTATCCTTACGCGATACAGTTTCGTATTACGCAACGTCGAAACGATAAAAACGAGTGTACGCAAGGTGTTTCAGGACCCACGGTTAATAATTTAAGGGATTCTAGAGGCTGAAATAAGCCGAAAATAAAGGATACTAATTAACTTCCTCAAAAGGAAGTAATTTCGTTTGAAGTCTCCTTAATTAGTTATTAAGCATTAAAAAATGGCCCCTGAATGTAGGCAACTCGCGTGCAAATTAACAAAAATTATTTCACATCCTTTAAGAAATTTTAAGCAAAAAGTGATTTATGAGATATTTTCGTAAAACTTATAGTTCTATAGAAAAAAATTGTTAAAATTAAAAATCCTGATGTCTCGATAATATGAACTTTTGGCAACAAATTTATTTTTTCCTCAATTACTCCTAAACTGTTGGACTTACGGGAAAATTACGTGCAATGTTTTTGTAGCTGATGACTAGAGCTACGATTTTCTCTTATAAAATGATAAATTGACGAAGAATGTCGAGATAATCTGTTCACTGTAATTCCGTGTTCTGTATGTAAATTGAAAATTGACGTTACCGTAATTTTCCTTTGAACGGCTCGCCTCTGATTTGCATAAACGTGAAACGAAATCTGGTGGTTGAAAGCCAGTCGGGAAGTAAGGGTAGCTCGGAAGAATTAGGCAAATTTCGAGTATAGAAAGCGGCCACTTAGAAGCTCGTTTACATCTTTTCTACTTGAAAGTCGCATCGACGAAAACAGTAACAAATTGACAGCGCCTCCGTTCGGTTTTCGGCGGGAATGAAAGAGAGGACTTATGGGAATGGTGCTCGTTAAGCGGAGGCAGCGAGAGTGAGGGAAAGTCGCAGGATCGGTCGGGATTAGGGGCATCCAGCGGCAATACTGGAGCTCCGTTGTCCTTGCTCGGCAAGGATTCTCTCTCGACTAGCCTTTTTTCCTTCCACTAACGCCCTTCCCCCGGGGGGTCCTTTTACCTTCACGACGATCTCGCGGCCCCTTTGTTAACTCGCTGCCATTGTCGTTCGGCATTGTCAACGTTAACCTGACTTGACAATTGTCTTTCTCGATTATTCGCATGAAATTTTCATTAAAACCGATTCAACAGAATCGATACACACGTAGTGACGTCAGTAAATATTGAGATTTCAAAGCGTATCATTTTTAATATCGGACTTAACCGTAGATCTAATTTTACGGTCTTCGCCGGAACAAATTAAAATCAGGATTGATAATTGGAAATTGAAAAAAATATTATCCTCTTTCGTTTCGTTCCAATCTCCCTCTGATCTCTAATCGTATTTTCGACCAAATTATTTCTAATAATGATTGAAAGGGATTGGATTTTGAGTCGTATAGAAAATGGTTTCATCCCGCTCACGAAACGCAATATCCAGGATTCATTACTCGTCCCGAATATTGTTTCACGAGCTATATATGTATTTTTGTATGTAATGTCGCGTCCTACTTCCCGCGCGTGGGCGCAGTTTCTTTGTACCCACGCCGCTTAAATAATGCGATCAAACAGATGGAATAAAATGTGACAGCGTTTCGAAACGAGAATAGCGAATTTTATTCGACGCGGACTGCGAAACAGATTTATACTAAACCCCGGGAATAAACTTGTTTTATCGACTTTTCTTCGCGAAGAATAAAACCTTGAGAAAGTGATAAGGTAATCACGACATCAATATGTATCAGCTTTCCGCCGCGAACTTTTTTCTCGAGGGTAGTTAATTCGAAGAAGGGTTTGAAACTTCCACCGAGGTTTAACAGGTCGAAACTTCCGACGTTCTATCCGATTAAAAGAGATTTCTCTGTTTTCCGCATATACATACTATACAGGGTGTTTCAGGATCAATAATTTAAGGGATGATATTAGAGGCTAAAATAAGCCTATACACTTTGGAGATTGACTGTAGCCAATACATCTTGAAGAACAGTAGACTCACTCAGGACATCAGCTCTTATGGTCCCAAAACCAAAAAATCATTAGACAAAATAGGCTCAATTCTAATTGGCATGTATCAATTAATCTCAAATTATTTTCTCTCTCTTTACGCACAAGAAATATCGTCAGCAATTTTCTGTATAATCCATAGCGTCGTCGGTGACGTATGCTCTAATTCGTGGAGGGTAAGAATCTGCGTATACATACTATACAGGGTGTTTCAGGATCAATAATTTAAGGGATGATGTTAGAGGCTACAATAAGTCTATACACTTTTGGGATTGACTGTATAGCCAATACATCTTGAAGAACAGTAGACTCACACAGGAAATCGGCTCTTATGGTCCGAAAACCAAAAGATCATTAGACAAAAAGTTCTCAATTCTAATTGGCACATATCAATTAATCTCAAGTTATTCTCTCCCTCTTTACGCGTACGAAATATCGTCAGCAATTTTCTGAATAATCCATAGCGTCGTCGGTGACGTATGCTCCGATTCGTGGAGCCGGCGCGACGTCGGAAGCGATTTCACGGGCGAGGTTGCAGGGACACGGATTGGCCGCGGCGGCGTTACCAGAAATCCAGGAGCAGGGACGAGGCTGCGCGTTGCATTCGTATTTACGGGGCCGTGTTCTGAATTACGATAAACGCCGCGTTTCCGTTAACGAGAGGCGCGAGAGGTGCATTCCGCGCGACGCGGTGCACCGACATCGACGGAAATCGGGGGCACAGGGGTTAGCGAGGGGGGAAACGCGGCGCACGTGTACGGAGAATACACGGCCGACAAAGGCCTCGTAAGCTTCATACGCTCGGCATGGTGGAAAGCTGGTTAAACGAGGGCGGCGCAACGCGATCGAGCTTTATGGCTTTACACGCCGTACCCCGATGTGTTCCAACGTGCATCGCTCTGGACCGCGCTCTCGCTCCCTCTCCTCGTCTCTCCGTCTCTATCTCTGTTGTTCCTGACTCCTGTCCTGTCTGCATCGACGAATTACCTGGCCGAACGGATCCTCAAGTGGCCGCGCAAACTTATTTATCGATCCCCTGACCGCAGCCTATCTCCAGCCAGATGCAGAAATGGGAACGAGCAAATACACGCGGGGATCCTTAGAATCGGCGATCGAACCCCGACTCTTTTCATATTTTTCCGTGAAAATAAAACGCGACGAATTTTTGAATCGTCACGTAATCGAGGAAAAATCGGAGATTGCCGAGGCGAAAGGGAGGAAAGATAATGTTCCTCGGCGACGGCCAGACCCTCCGCGAGGATCTGGATTGCTCTAATATTAGATCCCCTAATGCGTTTCTTGCTCTATCTGCCTCGCATGATTTATCTCTCCGGTGCCTTATACAGGAGGCTTCGGGTCTCTCTACCTTTTCCCGGCCAAGAGACACCGCAGGTACTCGGCCGGCCGGACGGTAATAAGCAGTTATGGAAATGAAAATCGACGGGCCGCTGATTGCCGGGCGATAATTGTAATAACGCTTCGAACAGATTTTTGAATTACACCGCGTTCCACCGCGCGATTTCTTCTTGTTCTTGTTTGGCCGCCGCCGGATTTTTGTCCCGCGGCCGATTATAAAAATTCCGAACGCGCTCCGGTCCGGGTAAATGAAATTTAAAGAAACGTCCGCGGACGTTAACCGTCGGCGAGAGATAATTCCATCGAATCCATCAGGTATAACTGCTCGTTGGCCGGCGCTCGAACCGCGGCTTTAAATATACATTACAACCGCAATCATCCGCGGAGACCAGTTATTCATCCAGAGACAAATGTTCTCGAGCATCAGCGTGCGAATTTTCCCATCAACCTTCGGCGAATCTCAGACCGCCTCGGGGCCGCGGATTAACCCATTACCCGAGTCGAAAATTTAACTATAATTTCAATCTTCTAAACCTAAATCTACCCCAGTTTAGGTCTATTAGACCTAAAAAGTCGAACTAGTACAGTTATGTCAGAACTTAATATTTGATAGTAGTTATAATTTAGTTGTCCAAGCAAGAGATGGGAACCTAAAGACCTATTTAAGGGTTTATAGGATTTTTTTAGGATCCTCTGAAATATTTACTGTGTTATAGAATTATTTTACAAAACTTGTTCAAAAAATAATTTAACTTGAATCTTGTATTCAAATAGCTGATTTTCGGGTTGAAAGTTACCTTGCATAAAAATTCGCAGTAATTAGCACATTTACCCTATATCCTGCTTCTGTAGGATAAATAGGTTCAAAACCATAATTATTTATTCGACTCGGGCTAGCTATCGAAATCTCCTCGGCTGTCAATAAAATTCTGCGAAACGCTAAACTGTACGCTCGCGTAAATCGCGATCTCGATCGAATTATTGCTAGCCAGGCGTCTGACGTTAAGTACCAGTTTCCAGTGGTCCATATTTAAAAAACGCAAAGGTTAGCAACAAACGCGGCGGCCGAGTGAAAGTGCGCGTACACGTACAGGGAGCCGGGCACGCACACCGCTCGCCGGATCGTGAGAGAACGACCCTGGCTCGCCTTGGGAGTCAGTCTTTCATTGAGCAGCTCCGACGCGACGGTAGATTCTCACACCGTGGCACACAGAGGGAAGACGCACCGGCGACAAAGTTCAACGCACCTGAACATCCTCCGGTGAGCGCGTTGCGCAAACTATTAGGTCACCTCGTAAATAATCTCCTTCGAAAACCGCTGCGCACGATATATTTCTGTGCCGGCTCCTGTCACTTTTCATATAGTCTACGCGTTCGGGTCAAATCGTCCAGGTTTAATACGAGTTCAGAAAATGGAGCGGAAGATTCTGAAATATTAGGTATTGGAGTTTGTGGCGTTTTACAAGAAATGGTAGAAAGAGCAAACAGAAAAAGAAATGGTAGAAGTAAAAATAGTAGAAAGCGATGAGCAATACTTTAATTAATATATCTTTTGATTTTCATGCTAATAATATGTTTTCATTAAAGAAACGCTACGAATTAATAGCAACACTTAATATGAGTTTAGAAAATGGAGTAGAAGATTCTGAAATATTAGGTATTGGAAGTTGTGGCGTTTTACGAGAAATGGTAGAAAGAACAAAAAAAAGAAATCGTAGAAGAAGCAAAAATAGTAGAAAGCGATGGGCAATACTTTAATTAATATATTTTTTTTCAGGCGAAATAAATAATACGTTTTCATTAAAAAAACGCTACGAAATAATACGAACACTTAATATGAGTTTACAAAATGGAGTGGAAGATTCTGAAATATTATTTTGGTATTGGAATTTGTGGCGTTTTACGAGTAATGGTAGAAAAAGCAAACAGAAAAAGAAATGGTGGAAGAAGTAAAAATAGTAGAAAGCGATGAGCAATACTTTAATTAATATATCTTTTGATTTTAATGCGAAATGAATAACGTGTTTTCATTAAAAAATTGCTGCGAATTAATAGCAACACTTAATATGAGTTTAGAAAATTCCGAAATAAATACGGTTTTATGTACTCCGGTCTTCCGTGGAGAGATTGAAACACGGCTCGGGAATGGGGTGGAAACTGTTACTCCATACGTCCGTCAATAATTTCCACGTTATTGTTCTCCGGCATAATAAGCTCTGTTGATATAAAGCAAATCTCGTAAACCGGCCGGCACGGTAAATACGGCGTCTATAATAAGATAAAACGCGGCGATATTTTTAGTCCGAGTATTAATATAATCCATGAGAACTGGCGCAGTCTCCTAGTCTTCGCTATTCAGAATATCGGCCGCGAGCGTCGAATCGATAAAGATGAATAATATCAAATAAGAAGGACGGCGTTGTTTATCATTCATAAAACCCGGAGCGGTTTATCTTTTCTCTTAACGATACAAGAGTAGATGATTTGAACTTTACCTCGGAAAGTTTTCTCCTATTAATTATACTCTGTCTTACTCGAAGCAAATTTGCCGAGCGCCGAGAGAGAGAGAGAGAGAGAGAGAGAGAGAGAGAGACAGAGAGAAGTGGGAAAGAGTCGAGTAACGGTGAAATCCAGTAGCTTTATCTTTCCCGTTAAGCCAGGTCTGTTCGGTCGCGTTAAGAAGAAAAACGGGATTACCTTTTCCTTTTCCGATTATAAACCGGCGAAAATCTCCGTTCGAAAGTTCGCCGGGCATAAAGCCCGAAGCCCCTCCACGGCTATTCCACTTATCCCTTTTCCCCATTTCCTCCCTCGCGAGGCGTATCACCGTTCGTTCCTCCCCCCGCTATTTTTATTAGCAGTCGTTCTCCTTTTCATGTTTTTTTTTACGCCCGCGAAATCGATATCAATTTTCGTTCAGTCGCGAACAATATACAATGGCTCTCGGTAAGAGAGAAATAAAGAGCGAGTGGCGACAGTCGCGAGACAAGTTCGAGTGTAGAGAAGTTTTCCACGCGAAAATAGGATATCGGGATTGATCCAGATGGAAGGGAAGAAAGGAGAGACGATCGGAGCCAGAGACAGTGTAGTAGACGTAGACGGTGGCGGAGTATCGTCCCTGCCGGGACTGCATCTAATGGTATTGCCACTCGATTTCAATTTCGTCTCGGCAACGATTTCCATCTGTCACCGGGGTGTAGCCCCGGCAAAAGTTTCTCAGAGAGAATGGAAATACGGCCGCCGCGTCCCCCGCCGAGCATCCGCAAATTGAATCAGAATCCTTCTTCAACTGTCTGTCTAAATCTCGTTTAAGGAACGAAGCCAAACGGCAAACTCTGATTTAACGTTAATTCTGTTCGAATCACTGCGTCAATTCAATTTTTAACACCAAAAGGAAACTTGTTTCAATACCAGTAATTATTCAATTTCAAGTTCTAAAGAATTTTTTATAACAAGGAGTTGTATGGATCTTAGGGGTGAATTTTATCCACTATTGAATCCGGTTTAAGGAGAAGAAGCAAAAATAGTAGAAAGCGATGGGCAGTACTTGAATTAATATATTTTTTTATTTTCCTGCGTAGTGAACAAAACGTTTTCATTAAAAAAACGCTACGAATTAATATCAATACTTCATACGAGTTTAGAAAATGGAGTAGAAGATTCTGAAATATTAGGTATTGTAAGAAAAGCCTATTTGCATTATTTGAAGCTATAGACTCTTTAAAATAATTATATTTTCAGCGAAGTAAAATTTATAAAACTGTTGGACGTGTTTTTTCATTAAATGATTGTTACAATATTTCAAAGAACATTTCATTAAAACAAGACATATTATTCACAATTCCTTTCAAAATGGAAAGATAACGTAAAAATAAAACAAATATTAAACTAGCTAGCTTGATTTTTTTAAAAACTGGACTTAGGCCACTTTCAGAATATTCACATACTCTGATTAATTAATGATTACAGTTTGATGGATGAACGCGTTAAATTTACTATAAATTGAAATAAATAACGATCGAGCGAAATACATTGTCATCGGTAATGGAACAACGTGAATTTTCGATAATTGATCGATGTAGATTGCCGGTGGAGATTATCAGGGAAAATCGCGGGTTCGATCGACACCTCCACTGGCAGGAAAAATGATAACACATATCGACAGTGGATTTCCGTTGTCACGGGTGCATTGGCATGGAAAGAAATCGCGCGATACACGGTGCGATAGGTCGTCTCATTGTTGAACGCCGGTTTAATTTCAAATGGATTCGCAACGGGCCGATGGGAACGCGGAGATCGTGCCGAGATATACGGTAGATCTGGAATTTGAACACGGGAATATCCATCCCTCTCTCTGACTTTTAAAAGGGCACCCGTGCCACCTACGTTAGTCATCCTCTTTTGATCGATAGCCTCCTACCTACGCTTTCAAATTCAAATCTCCGTAATACCTAATGCGTGGTTTTTTATCCCCGTAGCGAGTCCCTGAAAAATTCCCTCTAGAACTGGAATCCAACTTCTTAAAATCGAATCATTTTTTTAGTTTCAATATTAAAAAGTCTACATTCTCGTTGAAAGCATAGATGTTTGATATCAACGTGGATCGCGCTCTCATTTTGATAGCAAATATTTTTCCTCTCCGACGGCGTGAGTACTTCCTGCGACGTTCGCATCTTCGGAGACAAATATTTGGTTTCAATCTCGAGGACGGGGACTCGCGTAGAATATTTTTAAATTAAAAGAAACATTCCTCAAGCGATCCCCATTGGATACAAGGTTCTTTTCGATAAAATAATTTTTCTGATTTTCCAGCCATGCTAATTTTTCTCTCAAAGCTAACAAAGGTTTTGTTTTATTTGAAGCTGTTTAATCTTCCATACGTGAGGAATCTCGGGCCTCGGGGCTCTCCCACGCGGCGCCTCGAAATTACGAGATTCATAAGAAGGTTCTGCCTTCGCGGTCGGTGGTAGCGCGGCTCCTTCTATTTCCTTTATTTCTGTTGGCGCGGATCCAATTGTGAGGAACGTCGCCTGGCAAAGATAACAGTACTGCAACTCGTGCGGAAAGTGTGATCGATTCGCTTCGAAACTATTGCCATTGGCCACGAGCTACTGGCCAACGATATCTCGATACCTCCGCAGCTACGAAATAAAATTCAATTGTACCTCCGACTGAGATACCATCCTCGAAACTGGTATCCATTTTTCATATTTGTTCTGTCCCCTATTGTGATGCTGGCACAGTTATCTAATCGCCCGCTCTATCTCATATTCAATCATACTGACGGCACGCATCATTCTGGTATCGTTTATGACAACAATTCCAGTTATACTGAAATAGATATACTGTCTCATGATTTTCTATCAACCCTTATACAAAAACAATGGCAAAGCAGTGAAAGTTTAAAATTTATTAGATATTGCATTAATAAAACATTGTACAAAATTTTAGAAATTTTGTGAGCTTATTGAAAATGTTATTACATTTAGACTAATCACCGTGTGAATTATTCTATGAAATTACTATAATATTGTATATGAAATATTCTATGAAATTACTATTGTATATGAAATATTCTATGAGATATTATAACAATCATTTAATAAAATATTGTATGAAATATTTATGACAATCTGAAATATTGTACGAATTATTAATGTACATTTCACATAATATAAATGGACTTAGGCCACTTTCAAAATAAACGGGTCAAACTATCCTATTCTAAAACTGAAACAGCACTAGAAATAGCGTACTAGTTGTGCCATCCCTTGTAAAACGCTACGAATTCCAACACCTAATAAATTTTGACATATACGAAAGGCAATAAAATTTAATGGGACGCGCGACGGAGTCCGCATTCGAGTGCTTTATTCCGAATCATTATTTTTATAGACTGTAAATTCGCTGGCTGGGATAATTGGAAACTAGTCGTGGTAATTACCGGTTGATTCAGGACAAGCTGTTACTACATATCTCGAAAGTCGTTCCGCGTTACATAACTCCGTTTCACGGAAATTAATTAGCCACACGTAGCGAGCCGGTTTATTTATTTTTTATGCCAGCAACCCACCGTTTAAACACACACGCGGCCCGTTTCGATCGACTTGAGAAACTGCTAACGAAAAGGGATCACCGGCGAGCGGTAAAATTTTTATTCGCCTATAAAAACCGATCACGGATTTTATCGTAGCAACGAGGAAAAAGGAAAAAGAAATCGCCGGTCCTTTTTTTTTATTATTATTATTAATTAAAAGTTTCGGCTCCCTTCCCGATGCCCGTTCAACTATGCGGCGCGGCGGTTACCCTGTCAAGCAGTTTACGAAGGTGTGTGTTAATTAATCGCCAGGCTTTGAGCTCCTCTAAATATAACCGGGATTTTACGTTTTACAGAAAACTTTATGCATGATTTGCAAAATTCCTCGCCGCGAGCTGTCGTGCCCCGAGCCTGAACCTATTAGCGAAAATCAGATATTTATTCGTAAAACGTTCACAGCGTCAATTTAACAAACGCGTTTTATTTAAACATTTCTACGTGCACTCGAATATTTTCTTTTTCCCAATAAATACAAATGGAGGCAATTTTTCACCGTGAATTCATTTGTCACGCGCGGCAATTATTAAACGAATTCGTCACCGGACGGGAAGCTGCAAGCCCGGCGCGCTTCTTCCAATATTCCGGCCGCAATTTACTGGCTCCAGATTGCTCCCAACGGCAGCTGGGTCTTGGGAAACGTACACGCACGCAGGCACGCGTAGATACGTACCCGTTGACGTGGCCAGAGAGACAGTATCGGTCACGCATACACGAGGAAATTGATGGGCGCGAGCCACGAGTGACACACCCTCCAATTTGACCGGTTGGCTTTCGGTTCATCCGCTGATTAACTAGCTGCACGCGTAGCTAGGCCTTACGGACATGTACGCGCGCTGGACCGTCCACGTTCCTCGTTATTAAGAGGCCATTTAATTGCGAATCGATTCCCAAAGCGACCGGCCGATTCCAATAGGAATCGAAGCACAAAGCCAGCCGAGGCCAATCACCATTTCGGGGGTGGACCATTATTTTTCCACCGATTCGATTTAATTAAACTTTCTTTCCATGAAATTACTAGGGTAAATGTGCTAATTACTGCGAATTTTTATGCAAGGTAACTTTCAACGCGAAAATCGCTTATTTTACATCGCATTATTGCTTTTTATTTTGTTTAAATTATTATTATCAAATAACAAAATAATTAAAGAATTTCTTTTATTTCGTCTAATACGTTTAAAAAATTCATAATTAATGATTTTAATAAAAATCCGCAATATTTGAGGCATCCGCAGTAATTGGCACACTTACCCTATAATAATTTAACGTCAATATTGATCTCGTGTACAGCTTCTTCACATTTCTTCGTTTTTAGTAAAATATAAACGAGAGTGTGAAACGTAGGAACAGGAGCTCATGCGGAGTGAAAGGGTTGCGTTATCAAAGCGCGAATTTTCAAGGGCCGCGGTCAAGTAAAACCGCGAGTGAGTGTTTCTTTTTTTTATAGATATCGATCTATATACATAGCTGAAACCGCGGAAATGTGTACATTGGTTTTGTCCTTGTTTGCCAATGGGATGGATTTTGTTTGAGAAACGCAGACGCAGTTTTAAGGGATCGTCGAGGGTTCAAACGAATATGTGTAATAATCTTGATTGGACAAGTTTATTCTTTGATCTCTGATGCTTTTTGAGGCGGTCCGTGTGGTCCGAAGTAATTTATATCGGAGTGGGTAATGAACGGGGTGAAGCACGTTTGAGTACTGTCACTCTAAGTACATATGTAGTCTGGACGAACCTCTCGCTTTTTACTGATTGGTCGTGCTATATTCTGCCAAATTCTCTACCAGCCAATCGGCAGGACAATAGACAAGAATATTGTAATGGAGTTAGTGGAAATTCAAAATTCGAGATCTAAATACGAGGAATTCTTCCGATTACTGCCCGAAAGATGGTCAAAAGTAATAGGAAGCGATGGGCAATACTTTAATTAACACGTTAAGCGCCATGCCGATCCCTAGGGAACGGCGCAAAACTTTCCGTCCAGTCTTCACCAGTCCGCTAGGGACGTAGGTGTTAGTAACGCAGAAACTCATCTAGTCAAACTAGCAAATTCCCGCGTTTGACTAGTTTAATGTTTAGATGTAACAACGTCGCAGAGCAGAACAGATATCCTATATATTGGGTGTCCCTTTTAAGTCGACATTGTAAACAATCTCGAAAGCAAAAATTATATCAGAATTTAATATATTGTATTAGATTTCGTCAATTCTTGTCATAATCTGTTCTCTTCTGACCGCCTTTTTTAACTTTTATCAACAATTATGATACTATTATTTATATTATTATTATACAAAATAAATAAAATTATTTACGATTTTATTATTATACAAAATTTCAGAATTTTATACATAATTTGTAATATATGGCTGGTTTTCAACATTTTCTGCCCAATTATGACATGCATATTTCCACCAGGGGTGCGCGTTTTCGTTCCTTCAAGGTCATTTTATCTTTTTTCATCATAAAAAGATTTTTGATTTTCATGTGAAATAAATAATACTTACCCATTAAAAAACCACTACGAATTAATACCGACATTCCAATATATTCGACGGAAAAAATGAATTCCCCGCCACTCGTCGGCGCTTCAAATTTTTTGATTACGTCGTTCCCCGAACGATTCGTCCCGCAGGAATTCCCATAGGTATGTCGAGATCCTCTTTCGAGCGCGAGCGCGACGGGTTGGGGGTCAAGCCCGAACTGCAGGGGATGGGAAACAAAAGGAAGAAAACCCGTTTCGAGTTCGAGTTTGGTAAACAGTTGCGAATTTCCCGTTTCGAAGCGGGACTTTCTATCGAGGGCGGCCACCGGGGAAGGGGTTGAAAAGAGAGAAATGACAAAAGGACCGTCGGCATCTAGCCGAGGGGCGGAGGGCGAGAGCGAGCCTCGCCGAAAAATCCTTCCGTCGCGCCTCGATACACGCTAATATTTACGTAACGCGCGTTACGTTGCGATTTTTACGCCGTCGCGTTCTGCAAAAGCCGGGCCGCAGCCGAGCGCGATCGGTAGGCGAGGAGCGGCGGAGGAAGAGGCCGGCAGTCGCAAATATTTACGGAGAGCATCGGGCGAATTGATGGTGTATCCGCCTTCGTGCTCCTCTTCTCCCTTGACAGGCCACTGACCCAGCCCACCGGCACCCGTCGTGAAAGAGGGGAAAAAAAATAGGTAGAAAAATCGATAATGCGACCGTTTCGTTGCGCCGTCACCACCGCCGGCTCGTTAGAAAATTTATCATCATTATCTAATCAGAGTTCCCGGCGATTTTCATGAACCGAGACGGATTCCGTGGCACGTCCCGCATTATGCGTCCAGAAAATCCGATATTTATCGACGTACGAGCACAGAATTTCGTCACAATATTGAGTAAAAAGGAATTAAAAGAAATAGAGGTCCCTAAAGACTACAGTATGATCTCATTGGATGTGGTTTCGCTGTTCACAAATATTCCGAATTATTTAGTAAAAATGAGTCTGAAAAACGGTGGTTGAGTAATGAGATCGGGAGATTGATCCCATGGGGAGACATTGAGATGGCCATAGACTTGGTCATTAACTCCACTTATTTTCAGTTCAATGAGAAATATTATAAACAAATAGAAGGGTCACCCGTGGGATCTCCATTGTCCCCGTTCTTCGCCGAGATAGTAATGCGTGACTTGGAGGAGGATTGTCTTAACAAATTAAACCAGATAATTTTTTATAAGAGATATGTTGACGATATTTTTGCGATTCTTCCTACGACTGACATTGATGTGGTTCTTGAGGTGTTTAATAGCTACCATCGCAAATTGAAATTTACAACAGTTTTTTCAGACTCTCGGTTAATTAATTACACAGAATTTATACAAGATGATTTTCTTGGTTAACTTTAAGTTGTGACATTTTAATTGAATGGTGCCGTTTTTGGGACTATGAAGTTTGTGTTCTTGATCTTTTATAATGTGAGTCTTAACTGGACGTTATAAAATGTTTGATTCTGTTAAACCGTTGGCGAGAGTGTCCCGTTTCTAATTATTTTTAATCGTTGTTGCAGATTAACACTTGATAAGGGCTTACAAATGAGCCGAAACGTCGTACTTTACAATTATCTTATGGAAATAAACTGACTCTTGTTGAGGCATTCGTCCAAGAATAACAGGTCGTCTTGAGTATTATTAATAATATTGAGTAACTTCTATTGAATAATGGCCAAAGGGATTTCATTTGACGAACGTGCCATTTTCTCCGCGTAATAAGTAAATCAACCCGAAGGACGGCTCGTGCCCGATGACTTCGATCTAATTACCATACTAATTGACGAGCCACGAATTGGCTGAAATCCGTTTTGAATAAATACACGGGAAAACGATTTTTCATGGATCGGCTCTACGAGCCCCGAGCAGGGCGTGTGAAACGCGATAATCGGCGGACCGTTTGAAAAGCGTCACGTCCGTAAAACGGAATCGCATCGGTTTGATCCGCGCGCGGTGACTGAAAATCATCGGGACGGAACGAAGCCGGATTCAAGTGCCTGTACATACAGTGTACGGCCCGGGTAACAGGATAACGGGTCTCCCCTGATCGATCAAATCTCCGTCGAAATTGTCACAGGCGAGCCGACGCGCGCCCCGACCGAACGTCAGACTCTCGGTTAATTAATTCCATTAATTCGTCGTTAATTAATTACCGACAGCGAGACCGCGTAATGGATTCCATCGGTGGCGCGTGTTTAATCGGCGCGGACCTCGAAACGCGCGGGCCTTATCCTCGAATTCTTGCGGGAATAAAATCCGCCGGTATGAATCTCAGAGGTAAATCAACGTTAAATCTCGTTTTCCATGAAGCTCGCGGGCTGTAATTTCATCCCGCGGCGACGTACGGGTGTGTTTATTGGAAAAATGATTACCTTTGTGCCGCGCGAAACGTCATTTTCCGAATTAACGAATTACACCGTATCGCGTAATTCCCGCGACGCAAACGCAATTTCTCTTGACGACGAACAATTGTTGACTAGATATCAATTATAACTTTGAAACGCGATCCTGATTCTCGTTACAAGGGCGGCGCGCGCATAACGTAATTTTACATCGTAGTGAATACTATTTCTATTCGGGAAATCCCGATCCGGTCGGGGGATCCGGCTTTTTTTTCATTGAAAACAATTCGGCACGTGGAATATCGGAGAAATTCATTCATAGGTTCGTTGTCAGTGGATTAAAATCAAGCCGGGTGTGGATTTCAATCAAAGAATTCCGATAGCCCCGGCATTTTACGCACGACTTCGCGTAACGACTGAAACCCCAGGCCCTTTTGTTTTCGCTATTGCGAGAATTTCGGGTACCGGTCGACAAAATCCGGCCCCGTTACCGCCGATCAAGTTCCCTTCCTCTCTTATCGGGAATGAAATCAATGCGCGGCCCGGCCGCGGTATGCATTACAATATCAATAATTCAATTCCGTGGATTTATTGATGGGGATTCAATTTAATCGAAGCGGCGTCCCGCGATTGAAAGTGTCGCGCGAATTCGATTGTAATTGCAAAGTGTAATATTTATTATTAAAACAGCCGGGCTTTGAATCTATGAATGCGATTGGCATTATCTAAAACCACGGCCGCGTTATTTGAATAATCGTATGGAGATCCGCGTGTAACGTGAACACATGCGACGAGTGTACGTAAATATGATTTGCAAATATCGTATAATGTTTCTTCAAACACGACTTTCCGTCCGTCCCATTTGTTTTAATATATAATTCGAACAATAATATCAAAGTTGAGTACTAATGAAAAAATGTACGATTCCGTTGGTATTTAACTCGTTGACGATTAAAATGTTGGGAAAGGAGAAAGCAGCGGTGGTAGCATCCGCCTTCTTATGTAACGTTGATACGAGGCTGTCAGTAAAGTCCGAAACGCTTCCTGGAAGCTCGCGTCGCACGTGTTCCATCCCTCGCACAGGAAGCGACGGGAATAACCCTAACCATCCCTTGCTGGCTGCCCGACTTATGTAATTGCCAGAAATCCTACGCACGTGTCGCTCTTCTCATTTCTTTCCGGGAAAACGGGGAAAATGTGTGCCCGAAATTCGAACGTTTCTCGTGTTACCAATTAAGAACGAATGGGCGATATATTGGGTTGTCCAGAAAGTTCATGCCGAGTTTGGTAGAACATTAGGTCAGATGTCAGAGTGATTAAAAACTAATTAAATGTGTATTCTAAGAAGTGGGGTTCCAGGTATAAATGTATATAAAAATTAAATTATTCTCATATTCCAAGTATAAATGTGTATAAAAATTAAATCATTCTCATAATCCAAGTGTAAATGTGTACAAAAATTAAAGTGTGTTATAGATTTTGTAATGGGCGCAAATGGAAAGAGCGGATGACGTATGCGAGAGTATGACGAATGGTAGGAGGAGAGAGAGAGATATATAAAAGGGAGTGAGCGACTGAAAGTGTGCATTAGTTAGCTAGTCAGTGAAACTGGAGAAATTGGCAAGAGAGCGAGTAGAAATCGGGAAATTCAACGATAGCATACATATATCTTTATATATTAAATATATTAAATTACGCTAATTACCGTTTCGTAATAAAATTTATAATAAAATCTTTAATAAGTGCAAGTAAAAATTGGCAGAATTCCGGACAATACTTAAACGATACTAACATGTTAAATTTGTTATTATAGATTCCTATTAATATTAAAGAGCTACTAAAGTAAAATTTTAAGTCATTTCATGCATTCTCTGAAAAATTATAATGATTTAAAATTTGCATGTACTCTTACGGTAATCAGTAATGATCCAGGGAAAATTTTACTTTGACCTTGACCTCGACTCACAAGAAACGGTAATAAACTCTTGATAAAAGTTCTTGTCAAATCGCCAGTGTTTTATGAACAAAAAAATAATCATCATTCATGGACTTTAAAGAAAGTTATCGTATATGCATGATCATATGGTTTATATACTCAGGTACATAAACTTTTGGGATTGACTGTATAGCCAATACATCTTTAAAACAATTCTTGTTAACAGAGTGAATAAAGCTCTGAACTGTTTTAATTATGATTACGAATATTATTGCGAATATTATTTAATTATGATTATGAATATTATTAATGACTGCTTAAAACGATACCGCTTTGTTTCGACACTAATGTATTCATAATTATACTCGGGATTTACATACAAAAGGAACAACTTGTGATATCAATTTAAAAGATGAAATCTGAAATCCTTTTACTGTTAAAAATTATGATTTTAATATTCTCCTGAATTTTTGATATCACGCGTGCATAAAATCTAATCTCACGACTGTGTAATAAATTTTCATTTACCACGTAACAAGTTTCTATCACTGTCGATCCGATCATTAAAATGCAACGTACAATATACATATAACCGGGAAAAGAATCTTCTCAACGTTTTCGCCTGCGAGAACGTCAGCTGATTCGCGAATCGTTCTAAATCAGGATTGCAAGAGCGGACATTTGAATAAATTTGAATGTTGCAAGCGAGACTGCAGGTGGACCCGCTGAAAAATTCATCGCCGGAGCTGCGAATCGAGATTCGATATCGGATCCGTAAAAATGGTGCTCGCGAATATTTTACCAAGGTCCCTTAGCTTGTTTATCGCGGTCAGAAATAATTTGCACAACAGTAGTGATAAGCCGTCGCAACCAGAATTTAATTACTTCTCTCAGCTCGTCGAGCAATTATTGAAACGTACGCCAATTAGAAAAGATATAAATTGAACATCACGAAGATTTTAATTAAAAACCGTGAACGTGCGGATAATAATTTCTTTTAATTACAGTCGAATGAAAAAAGCTTGTAGTGGTCAGTCGAGTAAAAATTTCGAACATGGTCATGTGCTGTTCTCGGTTAGGGGGTTAATTATCCGGCAAGGCTTGCATTGTTTCTCCGGTTGTCGTTTCTAAAGTATCCACGCGATTCACGCTGCAGCCGAGAAGAATAAGAGGCCGAGCGGGCTCGCTCGTACGAGGCGAAGAAGCGAGAGAAACGAGGAAGCGGAGCAACGGCGTGTAACGAAACGAGGAGAGCTCGACACTCCGTGATACGTTGTTAAGCATATATGTACTCTTCATGTACCGTCAGAATCGACCATTTCGCGTTTCGAGGACGAAACCATCGATTCCTCCCGTATCTATGTATGTATATACTATGTACATGTAAATTCTTCCATATGCAGATTGCAAATTTCATTCCTGATTCTTAAACATTTTTATATCATAAATTTGCTCGCGTTTCTATGGAATTTATTAGTATTGTAAGCAGACAGCGGAACTTTATGCAAATTTATATTTTTATAATTAAAGAAACAAAACTGTATTTTCCTTTTGGTGGTTTGCATCACTTTGCATATTACTGATTACTGTGGTTCTCTAAATTATTGAAAATTTCCATAAATGCATAAGTTACACTCGCAGTCTAATTATAAGACTTCAAGATGTAAATAGAATCATTTTAAGCCAAATCTGTAAGACTGAATTTAATTCAATTCATATATTATGAATTAATTAGCTGAACGATTGTGTAAACGAATTTAACGAACGTCTATTATAATAAATTTTGTTTGACTCGTCGGGAGCGACGCGGCAGGGATTCTAATGGTTTAACGAGAATTGAAAATTCTATCGGAATATAATAATTGATTTGGCGACGAGGATGGAAAATGCGCGACGGAAAATGTGCGATGGAAAATAGTTTCTAGCGTGCGCTGATACAGGGTATCCGTTAAAAGCACGACTCGTATTTCCACTTGAAACTTTTAAAACCCGTTCGCATTAACCATTAACCGATAACGAGACGCCATGAGCGACTTCCTAGTCTCGCCGAAACCGATATAAATCGGCTATAAAAAAGGTAGCCGGGGGATTCGCTTTCACCGAAACGAGACAACTTATCCGGATAAAACTCTCGCAATTTCACCGCCTATCTCTCTACCCGATTTAAATGTCAATCTCGTGGAACACGTGCGATTTACGCGATTTCAAAATGGGACGAAACTTATCAATGTTAACCTCGAAAGTCCGTCAAATATATCTTATACAGGCAGTGTTGGTTAAATTCTAAGAATTTTTTCTCAGAAACTATGAGTTTTAGGAGATAAACTCAGGAATTACTTTTTATTTCAAATTTCTCGAAGAATACGAAAATAATTCTTTCGGATCAAAAAACGAGCAATTTTCGATGAACGAAATTAATCGATTACTCCTGAAGTATTCAAGATAGAAGAAAATTGTATACGACCTTTTCTGTAGAAAATAGTATTAGCTACAACTTTTATTTGAACCATTTTTCGAAATTCTGAGAACATAAAATTTTGAATCTTTTTCTATAAAACTATAAGTTCTACGAAAAAAACTCATATCACTTTTTGCTTAAAATTTCTTAGAGAATATGAAAGAATTTTTTCAGATAAAAAACCTGAAAATTTTGAGAAAAAGTTAATTTGCCTACTTTCAGGTGCCATTTCTTAATCCTTCATAACTAATTATCTAGGTTTCGAATGAAAAATTAGTATTCTTTATTTCCATCTTATTTTAGCCTCTGGAATCTTCCCTTAAATTATTGACCTTGGATTCTGAAACAGCGTGTATAATTCAGCCACGTGGAGTTTCGTCGCGAAAATCCGACGAGAATAAATATAAAATATAATCTCCAAAATATAGAAAATAATTTATTCGGAAATAATTCCGCTGATTAAATTCGAGGAATATTATTTTCCCACGCGTGACGCGACATTTCCAAACGAAGATAATACAATCGAAAATATATAATTGAAACGCGATTAAGCTGGTGGATTAAGCTCACTGTCAGCACCAAATTCGCCTGACTCGCGGAGGCGTACTGCACGTGCCGCTAATTAGAACAATGCAAATCGGGTCGAGGGTCAGAGAAGCTTGGTCAGAAAAGTGCGAGTGAACCACGGAAAATATTCCCGTCCGAGTCGAAAATTTAACTATAATTTGAATCTTCACAGGATCTTTTCCTAAACTCTTGAAGTAAGATTCGAGGGACTAAATTATATTTGATAAACCCTATTTTAGACCTATATCCTTTATAAGCGGACATAACGACTAGATATAGGTTCAAATTACAATTAAATTTACTCCTATATTCTTCTGCTCAAGATATGAATTCGACCTCCATATCCTTCTGTACGATAAATAGGTTGAAAACCATAATTATTTTTTCGACTCGGGCGTCGACATAGATACGTATTCCTCCGAAATCGCAGCGCGCAGGAAAAGTGCACTCAGGAGAAAGAAGTACGCGCCCGGAGTCGCCTACTAATTTACATGTCTTTGTCAGGGCTACCGTGGGAATTTCGTTTAACGAGAAATTCGTCGGCGGAAGAACGAAGCGGGGGCACAAATGCAACGGAGGAAATAGAGAGAGAGACAAAAGCTTTAGGTCCAGTCGAAAAATAATTTGGAATACATTAAACTTTCCCGGATCCACGCTGCATTGTTCCCGTGTACCGGCGGGAGAGGCTGTTACGGTTCAACCTACATTACGTTTTGTGAATGCGAGCTAGCCCGGGGATCGTTAACTCGTTCCCGAAATCGGCGCAATTAAACGCACCGCGTCCGCGTACGCACGGAACGTTTTCCCCGCGACACGAATAATTTTTTTCCAACAGTGGCAAATCCGACGACCCCTTTGGATTTCACTTTGACTTCTGGCGGAGAGTGTACTCGTTTCTGTTGGCGAGCAATAAGCCAGGGCGTGACTGGGAACTCCATCGACGGCTTAGGTACATTTTTCAACAGGAATTGTGTCACGACGGCGCGAACTGTTGCCGATGTTTCGAAAATAACGTGTATTGTTTCGAGCCATCGGGCTTTTACCACTTTCTTTTCCGGAATAACGCATTAACCGGCTGGTAACTATCGACAAACAGTTTTTCTATTAAACCGTGGAAACATTTTTGCAGTTTCGAAATAGTGCATTCAATCCCGAATGGGAAAATTTCAAAAAAAGATCTAAAGGACATCTTGTCCGATTTTCTAATCACAAAGTGCATTGGCACATGCAGAACATAAGTACCAATATAATTAATGTCTAAAATTAAAAATACTACTTCTCTCTTATATCTTGTTATTATTTGAAAATGAAGAATTGAAGAATAATGTTTATCGAATATAACTAATAACTAATATAGTAATTCCAATTAAAACATGAATACTATGGAATCAAGTAGTAATGAAAAAATAGAACCATAAATTCTATCATGGGAAAACTGGATTAATATGATTTGTTGAAACATTTTTGCCGTTTCGAAATAGTCCATTCAATCCCTAATGGGAAAATTTCACAAAAAGACTAAAGGACATTGGATCCGAGCTTCTAATCGCAAAGAGCATTGATAATGCGTTCGTGATACGCTTTTAAAATCTAGCAAAGATTCCATCGCGCGACCAATTTTTTCGTTTTAATCCCTGCAACTCCTGTGTCCCTCGGAGGAAATTACGCGCCGACGGATTAATTGCAAAACGATGAGCGGTTCTCGTCGTTTTAAATTATTTCATCATTTATCCGATTGTTCCGATCGTCAAAGGGAGCAGCTTCTACGAAAACCAATTTATTGTGATTTCAGCGAATTGAATTAAAGGTGTAACGCAGATCAAATATTTTGTCACGAAGCGAAAAGGTCAATAAAGGGAATTATTAATCCTCCTATGCGCCGTACATCGCTTAAACCGAGATTCGCAATTGTTCCACTCCTGAAGAGGACTCAATAAAACGAAAAACAGCTTCATACGCATCGGACCGCACTAATTGGAGTAATGATGTTCGGGCGATTAATCAGACTCCTGCCGCACTGTTTGACGAACCGAAAGAATTTAACTCTCGCTTAATGAATCCGTATTGCGCAACCTGTGCATAGAACAAACTGACCTAAATTATTATTCGCGAGAGCAGGGTAAAAGTGGGCGAACGCAAGGAAAGTGGCCGAGGAATTCCCTCTGCGAAAGAGAAAAAAGTAGTCACGAGTCGTAACACCGTTTAGGGCGCGAGAGAAAGTGGAGAAATGATTTTCTAATTGCGGGACGATGAGCGATTAAGGCGAGCAAGAATGCAGTGCGACTCGAAAGCGGCCATAAAAGATTGCTGTACCAGCGAAACGTTCGGAATTATCTCCACGTTCCTCCCTCAAATTGCACCGAGTTTCTTGCGGATTGTTGTTGCAAAAACGGGGGAGAAAATTGTCCGCCGCGTTTAGTAATGATTTTCGTCTACGGCCGCGGCCTGTTATAAAACACAGATTGCGAGTATTGCATAACTGCGGAGGACGGTTTTGGAACGCGAAACGCTGGAAACGCGGCGGATTTGCGAGCGGCGATAATAGACGGGTCGATTAGATACGATTAATTAGGCCGTCGTATAAATTGAACTAGTCCAAGAACGCGATAAAATTCAAGGTGCTCGGTAATACCGATTCTTTAACATCTTTATGCCGTGACTGTTATCTACATTTTTTTTATACAATCAATCTTCAGAGGGTGATCTTTCATCGGGCGAAGTTTTAGCCCCGACGTTAACTTGTTAGTCAAGATAGATCGTCCGGCGATGATCGATGAATAATCAAGAAGTAACCTCCTTACAAACTATTCTCTCAGACTTTTTTTAAAAACATTCTTCGTGCTCCGAATGAAGAAGCATTGCAGTCACTTTCTTGAACGCACTGCGGTCTACGCGCTCCACATAAGTGCGCGGTAAGTAAATGAAAAAGATAACTTGTCAACCGACTTCCAAATTCTATTTCTGAAATCTAACGAAAACCTGAATTAAAAAATGGATTGCACTCTACTGTGCAAAGTGTCACATACAGTAAGAGTTTCAAACACATATTTCAGTTAATTATTCATTTTGTCATCAGTCATTTTTATATCCTAATTTTGTACATGAAAAACAGTGTTTATAACTCACTGTCTACTTGTTAGATTTACCAGAAAGATGCTCGCAACCCTTATAAACAATGACCCCGTTTCTGCTTCGGTTTCGAACATTTGCACTTACCTACACGCGAGACGACCTTCGCGAAGAAGCCGTGATAATTAGCGGATTGGAATCGCGAATTGTAAACGTAAAAAATAGGAACGGCTCCCCGCGGTTACATAATACGGACGCGCTGAGCTTCTACCGTCAGCGATAGAAATTAATGATTTTTAATGTTAACCTTAGGCAAACGTTCGGTGGGCGTAAAAATAGGTAAAATAGTGACNAACGCGAAACGCTGGAAACGCGGCGGATTTGCGAGCGGCGATAATAGACGGGTCGATTAGATACGATTAATTAGGCCGTCGTATAAATTGAACTAGTCCAAGAACGCGATAAAATTCAAGGTGCTCGGTAATACCGATTCTTTAACATCTTTATGCCGTGACTGTTATCTACATTTTTTTTATACAATCAATCTTCAGAGGGTGATCTTTCATCGGGCGAAGTTTTAGCCCCGACGTTAACTTGTTAGTCAAGATAGATCGTCCGGCGATGATCGATGAATAATCAAGAAGTAACCTCCTTACAAACTATTCTCTCAGACTTTTTTTAAAAACATTCTTCGTGCTCCGAATGAAGAAGCATTGCAGTCACTTTCTTGAACGCACTGCGGTCTACGCGCTCTACATAAGTGCGCGGTAAGTAAATGAAAAAGATAACTTGTCAACCGACTTCCAAATTCTATTTCTGAAATCTAACGAAAACCTGAATTAAAAAATGGATTGCACTCTACTGTGCAAAGTGTCACATACAGTAAGAGTTTCAAACACATATTTCAGTTAATTATTCATTTTGTCATCAGTCATTTTTATATCCTAATTTTGTACATGAAAAACAGTGTTTATAACTCACTGTCTACTTGTTAGATTTACCAGAAAGATGCTCGCAACCCTTATAAACAATGACCCCGTTTCTGCTTCGGTTTCGAACATTTGCACTTACCTACACGCGAGACGACCTTCGCGAAGAAGCCGTGATAATTAGCGGATTGGAATCGCGAATTGTAAACGTAAAAAATAGGAACGGCTCCCCGCGGTTACATAATACGGACGCGCTGAGCTTCTACCGTCAGCGATAGAAATTAATGAATTTTTAATGGTAACCTTAGGCAAACGTTCGGTGGGCATAAAAATAGGTAAAATAGTGAGGCGATTGGTGCGCGAATACCTCTGGTCGAAAAGACTCGTCTAACGCGCGCTATTTGAGCGGAGGGTTTGAATCGCGGGGCTCGTCCCTCTTGCCTCCTCTCCGATATACTGCGGTATTATAAATATAATCTGAGATAACGACGATCGATCACACAGAAGGCTGGTTCACGGATATCGCGCACGAAATATTACGTGTGTAAAACCACGGTAATCCACAGATGATTGCACTTTTCCACAATAACATCAACAACGAGGTTTCGAAACGCGCACGAAGTGAAAAAGGGCCGCGCGCGCTAAGGGAGAAATAGGACTCGGGCCGCGGCCGCGTGGATTTCTACGAGGGTAGTAAACGGCAAGTAGAAAAACTTAGAATTCACATCCCCCGTTTGAGCGGATGCGCGCCGAGGGGATGATTCTTTCAAGCTCCGGTCCGCGCAGCGCGGCGTCTGAATACAAACTGCCAGGAGTGCGCGAAGCCAGCCGCGCCTCGGACGGACCAGCGACGATCGCGACTCCAGCGCCTTCGATGACTGCCTTTCATACTACCCGGAATCGTCAAGCCCCCTTTAAACTTTTCTTATTTTTCTCTATCGCTGAATTTCTGCTAGAACGCGCGCCTGTCTACAACTGGGGCGCGCGAATCCTTTGATCGAATTTTAGACGGAAATCTGACTAGTCCGATTAACGGGAAGCACCGCGGTGCAGAATTTATTGTACCGAGCCAGACTGTTTAAAATAGGGCACTAGCTTTTATATTAAGCTCGTACGCGGGGTGCCGTCGACGTGAAATTAATTATACATCATTATTAATGCTCGGTTTGTTGTTATTTCAATATTACGTGTGCTCTGATTGTTTACTACTGCAGAGGACAAATTTTTAATAGGGGGAGGTTTTTAATTAATCACAGATTCAATCTAAATAGAATAACTTATATGTAACCGATTTCTGATAAGATTACAAACCCTAAACTTGTCTAGACTTCGTACAAAGATGGTACAGAGGACAAATTTTTAATAGGGGGAGGTTTTTAATTAATCACAGATTCAATCTAAATACAATAACTTATATGTAAGCGATTTCTGATAAGATTACAGACCCTAAATTTATCTACACTTCGTACAAAGATGGTACAGAGGACAAATTTTTAATAGGGGGAGGTTTTTAATTAATCACAGATTCAATCTAAATCGAAGAACTTATATGTAACCGATTTCTGATAAGATTACAGACCCTAAACTTATCTACATTTTGTACAAAGATGGTACAGAGGTCAAATTTTTAATAGGGGGAGGTTTTTAATTAATCACAGATTCAATCTAAATAGAATAACTTATATGTAAGCGATTTCTGATAAGATTACAGACCCTAAACTTATCTACACTTCGTACAAAGATGAATTTCTCACGAGATTGAGAATACTCGAAGAAAGTTCGTCTAATTCATACAAGGCCTCCCATTGATACTGTACATCGCTTTGTGATAGTGATTAATTATTTGAAATTACTGGGGATCAGTGGTCACGTTGCGCGCTTACGCAAGAGAATTCAACGAGCTTGCGGTAGACCGACGGGGAAGCACAGGAGGCTATCCAGTTACGTAAATGAATAATTGAAATGATTAATTAGGGCAACATTCGTCAACCTGCTACTCTACCATTTATCTCTCCTGATAGTGTAAATATTCATGCCGCAACTTCGATACTTCAATCGTTCACAAACGCACGTACAATCTGCGCGTAAAACTTGCAAATCTCCATATAGAGCTTACAAATCTGCACAGAGCTTGCAAATCTGCACACAGTCTACACATATTTTTGCATACGAAACCTGCGCGTACGATCAGCACATACAATCTACACATCAAATCTGCACATAAAATCTGCACATAATATGTGCACATACAGTCTGCACATAAAATCTGCACATAAANTTTTTGCATACGAAACCTGCGCGTACGATCAGCACATACAATCTACACATAAAATCTGCACATAAAATCTGCACATAATATGTGCACATACAGTCTGCACATAAAATCTGCACATAAAATGTGCACATACAGTCTGCATATAAAAATCTGCATATGAATCTGCGGAAAATTGTCAATCAACAGATTTGAAGCCGCCTGTATAACCACACGTGTTTCCCCGATTGACTTTCCGGCTTCGGCCGCTAAGGATGGTAGAATAAATCGCGGCACCAGAGGAGCGCAAAAGACATTTTCGACATTGTCCGGACGCCGTGCGAAAGACGTCCGATCCGTAGGGTGAAATATTAATTTCGACATGGCAAAGCCGTGCCCGTGGCTGGGAAAGAAATGAATTATTCTGTTTATTCTTATGTCTCTTATGCGAAAAAACGCAATTTCATTACCGATCTCGATGCTCTTTCTACGTAATAAAAATTCTTCAAAACCCGATTCTATCGCTTTTGGAATCTTCGTATATGTTAAATGAACTGGCGAGGGTACAAAGAGCGAAAATAATAGAATCGCGAAACAATCGCGTTTCACGGGATGGAACTTTACTTAGGAAATTGCGTCTCGTTTTTGTCTCTCAGACGTTTTTCCTCGTTGTTTGTTTTCCACGTTCTCTCGCGTGCGCGTAGAAAAATACACGTACGTTGTGTACACAAGTTCGACTCGTTATCCACGTGGACTAATCGGTGCTGACTTTAACCGCGGCACGAAGCAATTAAAAAAGCGATTAAGCGTGGAGCGCGTTTGGAAAAGTTTCGTTTTAGTCCCGTGACGCTTTCCATTTCATTAACGAAGACGCGTTCCGACCGTGTTCGATGCTCGCTTTTTATCCCAGCATTTATATTTTTTTATTGTCCAGCGGAGCTCCGGGATAAATGAGAAACGAGATTTTTTCTAATGGACGTACGAGCTGGGTAATAAGTTTCTTCGTTGGAGATCCTATTGTTCCGCAGCGGATAAAGGGAAGGACGAAGACCGTCGAATGACAGCGATGCAGGACGACGAGGCCACACACAGAAAACGAAATTATTTCCCTACATTTTCTTCTCTGGCCGGAGTTTCGTCTGCATAAAACATTTTCAACTGTGAAGGCTCAATTATTTTCAGACGCGGCCGCGACGGGCTTCAAGGCCAAGAACACGGACGAAATGAAATTCTTCCGAGCCTACATTTCATTAAAAGACATTAAGAATGCCCCGGGCCGCGCGAATGAAATCGCAATTATGCATGCGCCCGCAGCTTAACTTTCCAACCTCCGAGCTGAACAAATTCAAAACCTCCCCCGTTTTAAATGTGTACTTCCGTCCGGACACTCGGCTCTATCCCATTGCGATTGAATTTCGAATTTATTTCCGCAAAGCTTTGAAGCACGGAGGTACAAAACAGAATCCAATCAATCACGAAACGAACGAGGAAACACCAATCAATCAATTATATTAAAAGGACGACGCGGCGGGTTGGAAAAACATGTTCGAAAAGGCGGGAGAGACATTTAACAGTGCTGCGTAAAAGTCAAAGGGTGATTCCTCGACGGGGGACACTACCACAAATTGAGTCTCCGGACGAAAATAGAACCGCCCGGCTCGAGAGTTTATCAAAGAAATGTTGATTCGAAGACTCGACGCGCCGGGACGCTTTCTAAATGCGGAATCGATGGAACAGAGCTTTTTTCATTCGACACGCGAGCTTCGGTCCCAATCGATACACCACCTCGAGGCGTAAGCGTGCTCGTTTCGAACGAGCCTCCGTCACGGATACAGGATTCATTATTACACGACCGGCACCGGTGATTCGTGTCAATCCACGTAATGCTACTGACATCCTGTTTCAATCCAGACCTCGTACTCTGTTCCACAATCTAAAACAGTCCGACAGTAAAACGACGTTCTCGATTTTTGTCCTCACGTATACCTGCCGTCACGAGAGTCTGTACTGAGCAGAGACTAATTTTCTCTCTCTCTCTCAATTCTCTCTCTCTTTCTAATATTTTCCAAATCGTGACTACTACTCCGATTTAAGGTAGTTCTCCACAAACTCAAAGTACTGGACATCATTATGAATAAAATATACTTGATTTTTAAAATAACAACACATATTATAGAATTTTTTACAACTCCGATTACCGAACTCATTTTCGAGAAAAAAATACTTAAAGTTGCTTCGTTTTACAAGCTGTATTGTATGTAGCGCACTATTATGTGTAATATTATTAACACATTACTGTACAAAAACACTGTTAATGCAAAATTGAGGTCTAAAAGTTGCAGATTTCTACTTTCTAATTATTGAATGGAAATGAGGGATAGCCGAATTAATTAAAAAGATATCTAATGTTCGAGGAACAAAAAACTATGATTTGATAAGCTCTTTCTTGTCTATCATACTAATGACTACGTGTGTCATTGCTACACACAAGCAACATACTATTATTATAACATTGTTACCTTTATAATAATATCAACTAAGACAATATTAAAATTCATAAATAAATTTAGTAAACATAGTCTATACTAATCGAACAATGATTTTGAACATTTTATTTTGCACGCGCTCAATTATAGCCCCAAATAATAAGATTCTAATGTAAGATATTATTCGACATAGAAGCAACAAATTCACTCAAATTTTATCTGAGTGGCTTCTTATCTGTCCAAGGTTTGTCGCTAGCCAACGAAATAATCAAAATTTCTGTTTATTTCTCTACATTCAACAAATACTTTTTGACCGATCGATCTATCGATTTGAACATTGCCGCTTGGTAGCGATCATATTGTGACGTATTACGCCACTTCAATCATAAAATTATTTCTTAATTATACTAGAATGCATGGTTGCTCATTATTAGTGCACTTGCAAATCAGTCGTTATTTCATGTATATGGCAATGAAAAATCAGTCCGCACATGTACGCGACTTACACATTGCTACCCTACTACCACACAGATGCCCATGCGACGGTCCCGTTTCCCTTAATATTCGGTTACCTAGCTACCTGAAAGCTGGGCGGAATTATTATATATACTTGCCGCCCCGAAAAAGTAGGGCCGTTTCGTGCAGCGCTTGAAAGATGGTGGGGGACTCAGGCCTCAAGGATACGGTCTCAAACTTTAGTCACTATTGGCAACGAATAGGATCGCATTGGGAAGTGGTAAATGGGAGGGGAATGCGCAGAACGAAAAAAACTGAAGTGTGCCCAGTCCTACTCTTTCCGTGCGGCGAGTATACATATTGTTATGACAGCAGAAATAATAGGTGTAAAAATGATTCAGTATAATAGTTGAAAATCGGAATTATTTTTCTTGAGTACTTTTCCATTTTCCGCGCTTGGTACCACGACGAGGGCGAGTTAAAAGGTCCAGGATTTAATCTTGAAATTTTTTAGCAGCCTCGAGGTTTACTGGGGTGCATCCGACACACGGTGTGGAACAAACCGCAGCTGGCGTTAGAATATCACGAGAGCAAATATTATCGCAATCACGCCTCTGATTACAGTTTGTTCGTGCCAGAGACAACCGAGCCGCGAGCCAACGCGTTACACCCTGCGAAATTCGCGTTACCTGACGTGTCTGAATTTTTCTAAGTACACCGATTTTCGTGTCTCTCAATAATACGGCATTTTCTCAAGAATAAAAATTATCAGATTTAAGAATCAAGTTAAATATTTGATTTTTAAAGGTGATCAAGGGCAAGTTTAAGTCTGAAAATATCTCGCTTATTTGTTACAATAGAAAAAAATGATAAAGACATTACTTAGATAAAAACATTACTTGGTTCGGAGAGACAAATATTATGATAAGCAAAAAAATTTGTTCAAGGTTACAGTTTTTGAGATTTTAAGGTCATCGAAGTTTTTTTAAATGGAATGACCACTTTCAAAATGAACAATTCATTTATCTACAAAATTACCAATATATCTGAAATGAAAGCTTAACGATTTACATTGATTTCATGAGTTTCATGATCTGGTTTTCACAGGAATGGATATCGTTATATTAAATAACATTATTTCGAATAAATATTCAAACTTGCCCAGTTCTTACCTTTTCATAAAAATATTAGTTTCATTATAAACGCGTTCTGTTTGTAATAAAATAGACAATTTACTAATTACGGGGTACGATTATCGTATAGGGTAACCGTTAAAAGGTGGAACGTGGAACAAAACAGCGATGAGCCTTTCCTGTACCTTCGACGGGCACGACGCGTTCCTTAGAAAACGATCCCGTACCGAGTTCCCTCATTAATGAAGGCTTAATTAGCGTGGCTCGGCTTTTTATCCGAACGATACCCGCTTCCGGTTCCGCTTCCTTGGTCTTCCGCGTCGAGTAAACGAGCGGGAAAGACTCGAATCGGGCCTGGATTGGCCACCGTTTCGACCGGGTGCATTATCTATACTTGGCCGACCGTAATCTCAGCGCAGTAACTATCCAATCGATAGCATCTCGAATCCCCTCGTTTAAACCCGATCCCCAATGCAAATCCGCGTTCACCGAATAAATAGAATCGTAAGGTGACCTCGTTCACGAAAATTCAATAAAAATAACAATAATAATAACATAAAATTTTGCTACTGCATAATATTTCAGATTTAATTGCAGAAATCTATCGCGATGCAACTCGGTCCTGGCATTATGCACTTCATAATACTTGAAGGATGATTAATATAAAATGAGAATAAGGGAAAGAAAGAAATGAAATGAAATCTTGTCGTTCGGGAAAAGAGGCTTAAAAGGAATTCTTTTTTTTTCTCTCTCTCTCTCTCCTCTCTCGTAAGAAAGCCGCTCTTGAATCTACTGATAACAAAAGTTCCATTAGCGGATCCACCTTTACTTTGGCAAAACATCCTCCCGTCGTCAGGAAACAGCGGTAGAAACTCGGAAGGGGACGGGTAGAAAACGTCGCGCTCCAAATCCTACGTAAAAGAGTCGCGTTTTCGAGATTGGAGATGGAAACGCGAAACGTTCACTCGCAACTTCTGCCGCTCGACGTCTGACGAACCTAACGAGCAGACTCAACGAATTTTGATCGCGTCAACAGTGAAGCACGTTCGCAGCCAGGAACGGAAGATGTAAATGGAAGTGAGAAAAATGTGAAATTCCCATCTGATAATAACAGAAATATTTTCCTCTCGCACCCTATTTCGGGTCTTGCTCTTCTACAGTCTCGCCGTTGAATATATCGTTTTCATAAAACGGAGAGCATTTTGTATTCATGAAATATTTACTCCTCTCCCGGCGTTGTCTGTATTCATAAAACATCCCCACAATCTTCATAAAACTTTACCTCCGCACCTGCGAATCCCGCTCTCTTATCTCGCTTTCCCTCGCCGGCGAACGATTTTTATTGGCCGTTCACGCCGAAACAGACAAATTGTTGCGGCAATAATTCCGAGGAGAGAATACGATCGTCCGTGTCCGACGATTGATCCTCGCGTTTCCCATTTAACCTCGCCTCGAGGAAGGAACAACCGATTAGCTGGTTAATAGACGCGATCAAGGGGAATGGACAGACGTTATGGCACTCTTTTCACGCCGGCCTGCCACCGGCCCGGCTAATATGTATATACGTTCTCGTATGTATGTAGTATACGGGCGGACGACACGATTTAGACGCCCGAGGGACCGAGGGGATGGCCCCGGCTCGATAAGCCGATACGACACCATGCAGGTACCTACAGTTTCGCTCAGGTGCGATGCTCCGGGAAATATGAAACAATTCGGTGTACGAAATTTCATACGAGATATAAGATGAGAAAAATGTTATTAGAATTATACAGTGACGTCCATAAATATTCGTAAACATTCCGAAACGGTATACAATTTTTATCTTCTGTGGAATTTTAAGGAGCCTAATTTACTATTTTGGGGAAAGGATTGTGTATTATCCTTCCCACTGAAGGGAAAACAATCAGGATCACACTTAGGTCGATGAAATATGATTTATTCAACTCCTCCGAAACGACTCCGTCAAACGACGAGTGCAAACTAGGGATGTTCGATTCCGATTCGATTCTTGAAAAAATCGATCTTTTGATGTGTGACATGAACTGTGATTTTTTTAATTTTTAATACATAACGTAGCGAGCTGTCAATCTCGAATTACTATGTTTTTCGCCAAGAACTTCACTTTCTTATTCCTAAAACTCAGTAATTATCTAAAATATCAATATGAAATTTCATTTGTCTAGAACCATTATAGAACTGCCGAGAACTCTCAAGAAACTTTGAACTTTGCAATTATTATTAATACTTCGGAGGAAAAGATCGAGCGCTGAAACATAAAGTCGGTACTCGATTTTTTGTCTTGGAGTTTTTCGACATTTAGAATCCGGAACTCTTATTATTTTTCATCAGAAACCGTAGAACTAATAAAAGTGTCACTAGAACTGGTTCTGGAATTTTAAGGAGCCTAATTTACTATTTTGGGGAAAGGATTGTGTATTATCCTTCCCACTGAAGGGAAAACAATCAGGATCACACTTAGGTCGATGAAATATTATGATTTATTCAACTCCTCCGAAACGACTCCGTCAAACGACGAGTGCAAACTAGGGATGTTCGATTCCGATTCGATTCTTGAAAAAATCGATCTTTTGATGTGTGACATGAACTGTGATTTTTTAAATTTTTAATATAGAACGTAGCGAGCTGTCAATCTCGAATTACTATGTTTTTCGCCAAGAACTTCACTTTCTTATTCCTAAAACTTAGTAATTATCTAAAATATCAATATGAAATTTCATATTTGTCTAGAACCATTATAGAACTGCCGAGAACTCTCAAGAAACTTTGAACTTTGCAATTATTATTAATACTTCGGAGGAAAAAATCGAGTGCTGAAACATAAAGTCGGTACTCGATTTTTTGTCTTGGAATTTTTCGACATTTAGAATGCGGAACTCTTATTATTTTTCATCAGAAACCGTAGAACTAATAAAAGTGTCACTATAACTGGTGAAGTTCTTTTATTTACAATAGAATCAAGTGCCAACTTCGCAGACGCAGGCTGACGGCGAACGTAGCGAGTTGTCAATCTCGAATTATGATAAAAATTGTTTAACACGAGAAAGTATTCGCTTTAATTATAACGTATCCCCTGGACGATTGAATTACCGTAGATCGTAGCACGGGTTTTCTAAAGAAATTGAGATCGGGCCGTGCGCCATCAATTACAGGAACCGATTGCTGCATTAACTCCTAAATGGTATTACTTCTGGTCTACGTGGGCCGTGTACCGTTCCGTGCGAGAAAGTGCGAACAATTTCTCCGCACGTAGCTACGTCGTATAAAAACGTCTATTACAAAGAGTCGCGGAGTTTCGATATCGAGATAATATTTGAACTGCGGATAGCAGTCCAATATTTAAACTCCGGATTCTGAAACATGTACAGCTCTTTTTCTAACCGCCGTATTTCTCTTAATAATAATCCGCGAGAATTTTCTTCCGCTTTATACGGGCACTCGTTTTATTACATAAATTCACTGAACTTTCGTTTTTTCCCGACACCTTTTACGCCGCCACCATTTTCTCTTTTTATCGGTTTCCTGCCTCTGGTATTAAAAGCAGCGCTTTTTACTATCAACAATAAATGTAACAATGCCTCGGTCCATTAATAAATTAATTAACTGGAAAAGAGAATATGGAAAAGATCGTATTGTTAGAGTGTTTCGCCAGGTGTTTCTTTAACACCGAACGACTGTTTTCTTTTGTTAGAAAAATGGTAGAATAAAAGGGCAACACGCGAAGCTAATACGATCCCCAGGAGCTTCCTATCCGTCCGGGCTACCTGTTTCCCCTCGGGACGTTCGAGATAAATGAAAGAATGATGCGAGAGAAAATGGGCATCGTGTAACAAATGGCTGGTTCGAACCGATCGTTACAACAAACGCGAGCACTTTCTCTTTTTGATCATTTTCTGACAGGAAATAGTGACTCTCATTATCGCAAAGTACATGCTTCGCGGCTCGAGTTACAAGACTTGCATCAATTTTAATAAGAAAAATGAAAGCATCTACACTTCATAAAATGTTATACTCGAAATTGCAATAAAAATGATAATTTCTATAATAAACGTTTGATTTTCTTTCCATTTGTATTCAGTGTCATAATGGACTTATGTCCGTAAATGAAGAATAAAGGAATATTTGAAGATTAATTGTTCCAGACAATGGGTACGGAATTTAATAATTAAAGGGAGGAATTAAAATGAAATCCGATAGAAATTCTTGTTTAACCAGCGTGAATAATTAAGAAATGAATAATTA